>APFE031716229.1:312365-363692 GCA_000404065.3 Pinus taeda
CTTCCCTTCTACATTTGTCTTCTTCTTGAACACCCATTTGCTGCCAATGGGTTTCCTTCCAGACAGCAACTCCACCAGATCCCAAGCCTCATTTTTGTGCAAAGATGCCATTTCATCAACCATGGCCTCTTTCCAGAGTTTTCCATCCTCTGAATCCACTACTTCCTTCACAGTTCTCGGATCATCATCAATAACAGACAAAGAAAAATTTGAACAGAAAGTAGATGGACTATACCTTTCTGGCTGCCTTCTTTCTCGAACTGATCTTCTCACACCCGGAGTTTGTGGCTCATCATCTATTGATTCCTCCTCTGCTACAGAGTTTGATTCTTCCCCCTTTAGTTCAAACTCTATCTTCACAGGTTCCTTTGGTTGGACTTCATGTTTAATAACATCTTTCACCTCTTTGAACACCACATCTCGACTGTGCACAACCTTCCGTGTGATTGGTTCCAAAGCTTATAACCCTTTAAACCATCCTTATACCTAATAAAGATGCAATTTTCATATTTACTATCCAGCTTGCCTCGTTTCTCCTTTGGAACATGTACATATGCATCACATCCAAATACCTTCATATGTGAAAGAGAGGGTTTCTTACCAGTCCATACTTCTTGTGGAGTCTTATCATCCAACACTAATGAAGGTGACCTGTTGACCAAGTAACATGCAGTATCCACTGCCTCTGCCTAGAACTTCTTTCCTAACCTGGCACCACTGAGCATGCTTCTTGCCCTTTCCATCAACGTCTTGTTCATTCTTTCTATGACTCCATTTTTCTAAGGTGTATATGGAGTATTCTTCTGTCGTTCTATACCACACTTCTTACAGAATTCTTCAAATTCCTTGCTGCAGAATTCTCCACCATTATCTGTCCTCAGCACCTTTATCTTCTTCTCTGTCTAATTTTCCACTAGAGCCTTAAATTATTTAAACCTATCAAAGACTTCAGATTTCATCTTAAGGAAATATATCCATGTATTCCTTGAGAAGACATCTATAAATGATACATAATACACAAGTGATGGAACCGTCACAGGTCCAAACACATCACTATGCACAAGCTCTAATATCTATTTCGTCTTCTTACCACTAGAGGGGAAACTCACCTGATTCTACTTCCCATATACACAATTTTCACAGAAATCAAAATCCAGAGATTTATTACTCATACCTTCTACCATACCTTTACCATGAAGTATTCAAAGGCCCTTCTCTCTAATATGTCAAAGCCTTTGATGCCACAACATGGTCTTCTCTCCAGAGACCACTATATTTTATGCTCCATTTTCAGGAACCATAGAACTATTTCACCCGTCAACAACAGTGCTACCTTATAGCTTGTACAAAGTTCCAATCTGAACTCCCTGCATGAATATCAGTGCTCCTCGAACCATATTGCAGGTATCCTTCTTGAACACTTTCTTTACACCTGCATCATCCAACTTGCTTACAGAAATCAGATTTCTGGCTAATGCATGAATATGCAGAACACTCGGAAGGGTTCTAACCCTTCCACCTTGCAACTTCAACTTTACTTTTCCGCGACCAATGATTATAGCCTTCCTATCATCTCCTAAGAAGACATCACCACCACCGTATTTCTCATACTCGCAGAACCACTCTCTATGGGGAGTGAAGTGAAAGGATGTATTTTTCAAAAATACAGATCTCATTGCCCTCATGATGGACTCACCTAGCTAGTCCAAAATGTTGGTTTCATAATTTGTTCACAGGTTTTTCCACTATCATAAAATGTTATTAAAATGACCAGTTTTTTATGTTAAAATGTGTGTGTAGAGCAAATGGGTTGAAGGATACCAAGTGAAAGGATGACACCGACCGGTAATGTTATTTATATGACCAATTGTATTTGACTCTAGGAAGTGGGTATAAACAAATCAATGCATGAGTTTTAGATGTGTGGTAATTATCCTAGTTGGCTTAGCGGTGGTTTCATTGTGATGAGAAGTTTACTAGCAAAACATCATGGAGTTAAATTTGACATTATTGTTAGGCATTTATAAGATGTAATTTTTTTGCAACGGGGATGTATTTATCCCACATTTGTTTCATGAGGAGAAACTCCAATGGTTTATAAGGTGATGCATTTCAATTCAATGTCGAAAAGAAGTGATGAACCCTTGGTAATGTGGTTGTGTTGTTGTTATGTCATGTGGAAGGTGGTGGAATTTGATAACGTGGAAGGTGGCAGAGTTATCTCTCTCTCTCTCTCTCTGTCTCTCTCTCTCTCTCTCTCTCTATATATATATATATATATATAATCTTGATGGGAATAATCCCATATGTAAGACACAAATGGAGTAGGATAATATTGATATATGTGGTGGATACCTAACATACAAATTTGTATCACTATTTTCTCAAGCCCTAATTGCCACTATCCTAATTCAGATTGACAAGGAGAGAGCCCTCTACCAACTTGGTAGGGCTAGCTACCAGGTTAAGCATGTTTTGATGTTACCCTAGACCTGCCTTCTTTCAGCCTGAGGTAGATCTAGGTACTAACATAGTGGCAACTATACTGGGGAAGAGGTGACGGATCTTCTCCAAGAAAGATCATTTAAGTTGCAGATCCGATTGCTAATGGTGGACAGCAGTCAGACACATATGAAGGTTGAAATCATCTACCTGATGACTCCAATGTTCAAGATCCTGAGCTTCGACTTCACTACCAAAGAATCCAGTTTTCAGAACATTGATGGTAATCACCAATGACAAGGTATGTGTCAAATCCATTATCTAGTAAAATGTTATTGATTTTAATGGATGAGATATAAAAATTTCGGATTGATCAGAGTTTTCTAACATCATTGTTTCTTAGCTTGAAATCTAGTCGACTCGCACCTGAGAATAAATATTCTTTTCTTGGCTTAGTGGTTGTAAGATTGGAAAATGAAATTGCATTATTGGATGCTCAAATTAAATCACATGAATTCCAAGACCCAAAATAGTTCTTGGAAACTCTCCCTCCTCCCAACGAAGAAAAGATAAGGCTGCCCTTGGATGGTTGGATTAAAGGATGTTATGATTTATAGCGAGGATGTGACAATCTCCAACCAAGAGCATATGTTAATGAGCTAGGGCAGCATACAGAATCTGGTTTCTATGATCCCATAGCAACATATATGGAATATATTTTTAATTTGAAAGAAAAACCAAGTTGCCTTTTACAGAGCGAGAGGTACTATGGGTATATACTGCTGGTAAGATTTCCAACTATCTTCAGGTTCAAACACTATCCAAAAATAGCATCATTGTCATAGTTACTTGATTGGTTGATATGGCATTACAACATCACTTGATCCATTTATTTTGCAGCAAAGTAGGGTAGGTTTGTGTAAATAAATAAGCTTCCAAAGGAAACATTTTAGTTTCTGATATTTGTTATGTACAGGTTGCAGTATGTGTATGTTTGGATTGGTATGAGTTGTTTTCAGTTTGTAGTTGTCTGACCGTATTGCCCAATGGATGAGGCACTTGGTCTATGGTGTTCTTGACACCTCCAATGAGTTTCCATCCCCAATAAGGTCGATGTTAGTTCCAGTCTTCGCAACCTGACACTAGGGATCAAAATGGGCTCTTACTATGTCTGATTTTCAGAGATGTTTTGCTTATGATCTTTAGTGAAAATCATATACTAAGTATTTCCATTAGAAGAAGCTTGGAAAAATATTTCCAAAAATATATCACACTCCCGTAACCGGTTTTTCGATGAGAAGATATGATCGAAATGAATGATTGATTCTTGGTTATGCATGTTTTGAGGTCAATTATTGCACACAATGAAGTAATGAATTTTTGAAAAGTGAAAGAGGTTTTTGTCCACCACATACCAAATAACAAAAACCTCCTTCAGTTTATGCACAGGTGCTACTATGTTGGAGATATGCATTGATATTTGGAGCCTAAATTAAAACAAGGAAAATTTTTCATATTTTTTATTGTTTTAGTCATTTTAGTGCAATGCCATTTTACAAAAGATGGAAGTAATTTTGCAAAACCCATGGAGGGCTTTGTTAACCAAAAGCCATATAACCAAAACCTCTTTCTGTTTATTCACAGGTGTCATGAATTGGGATATGTGACTAGATCTTTACAGCTCATTTTCATTGATTTAAATTTTTAATGATTTTCTGTTTTAGAGATGATTTTGTGGCACAGATTACGAGCAACTGGAAACGAATTTCCAGAATTTGAGAGAGGTTTTTCTCCAACATTATCTTATATACAAAAATTTCTTTCCATTTCATAACAGGTGCTATGGTTTAGGAGATACGATTTCATCTTCAACACCTATTTTCAGAAATTCAGTCCAAGTTTAATGTAACTGATTCTATTTGAAGAAAATGGTTGAGCTCAATTCCCTTAGTACAAGAATGAGAAAATGTATATATTTTATGAGTTTCATAGTGTAGAGGTTGGATTTTGGTAGCAGAGCAATTGTCTTGGCTTTGTGTAAAATTTTTCTTGAATATCATTTTAATAAAGCAGTCTTTTGTCCTTTTGATTTGGGACTCATCACGGTGCTGATGTTTAGTATGTTTTTCCTGTAATTCATTTACACATTATGTGTTTTTCTACCTTGTTATAGCATTATCTAAGTAATATGTTAGGCATCCATCTGTAATGATGCTCCTTTCATGATGATTTTTCTATTAATTGTATTGGTTGTCTTCTGTAGAATTCATCCTTGGCTAGATGCTCTATTGAGAAAACTCGTGATTCTCTTTCATCTAAAGTTGTTGTTGCAGATTCATCCTTTGTCTAATGATTTCAGTTCAGCGGTCTTTCTCCCTCATACTCCTCACATTTACAATCTTCATTTGGCTAAACATGGCACTTAATTTTCCCAGGTATACCAACAAAAGCTGACATCGATTTCATAGTCCAATCACCCTTTCTCTTGCTGCTTTTGACCTGAAATAAATCCAGTCAAATCCCCTAAGCTACTATACCTAGCCTAAAATCTACATTAAATTCATTCATCTCAAGCCCTAATTGCCAATATCCTAATTGAGATTGACAAGGAGAGAGCCCTCTCCCGACCTGGTAGTGCTAGCTACCAAGTTAAGCATGGTTTGATGTTACACTAGACCTGCCTTCTTTCAGACTAAGGTAGATCTAGGCACTAAAATATTTGCAACCACACTGGGGAAGAGGTGATAGATCTACTCCAGGAAAAATCATTCAAGTTGCAGATCTGATTGCTTATGGTGGATTACAGTGAGACACATATGAAGGCTGAAACCATCCATCTGATGACTCCAATGTTTAAGATCTTGAGCTTCCACTTCACTGCCAAAGAATCTAGTTTTCACAGAACATTGATGGTAATCACCAATGATAGGGTATGTGGCAAATCCATTATCTAGTGAAATGTTATTTACTTTAAGGGATGATATAGCAAAATTTCAGATTGATCAGAGTTTTCCAACATCATTATTTCTTAGCTTGAAATCTAGCCGACTTACACCTGAGAATAAATATTGTTTTCTTGGCTTAGTGGTTGAAAGATTGGAAAATGAGATTGAATTATTGGATGTTCAAATTAAATCACATGATTTCAAGGGCCCAAAATATTTCTTGGAAACTCTCCCTCCTCCCAAAGAGGAAAAGATAAGGCTCCCCTTGGATGGTTGGATTAAAGGATGTTATGATTTACAATGAGGATGTGACAATATCCAGCCAAGAGCATATGTTAATGAGCTAGGAAGAAGATAGAATTTGGATTCTATGATCCCGTATCAACATATATGGAATATATTTTTAAATTCAAAGAAAAACCAAGTTTCCTTTTACAGAGCCAGAGGTACTATGGGTATATACTGTTGGTAGGATTTCCAACTATCTTCTGGTTCAAACACTATCCAAAAATAGCATCATTGTCACAATTACTTGATTGGTGGATATGGCATTACAACATCACTTGATCCATTGATTTTTCAGCAAAGTAGGGTAGGTTTGTGTAAATAAATAAGCTTCCAAAGGAAACATTTTAGTTTCTGTATTTGTTATGTACATGTTGCAGTATGTGTATGTTTGAATTGGTATGAGTTGTTTTGAGTTTGCAGTTGTTTGAACGTATTGCCCAATGGATGAGGAACTTGGTCTATGGTGTTCTTGACACCTCCAAGGAGCTTCGATCCCCAATAAGGCCGATGTTAGTTCCAGCCTTTGTAGCCTATCACTAGGGATCAAAATGGGCTCTTACTATGTCTGCCTTTCAGAGATGTTTTGCCCATGATCGTCGGTGCAAATCATATCCTAAGTATTTCCATTAGAAGAAGCTTATAAAAATATTTCCAATGATATATCACACTCCAATAACCAGTTTCTGGATTAGAAGATATGATTTAAATGAATGAGTGATTCTTGGTTATGCATGTTTTGAGGTCAGTTGCTGCACTCAATGACAAGTTTAGTACAAGATCAGTTTATGAAATAATGGTAAGGAATTTTCCAAAAGTGAAAAAGGTTTTTGTCTATCACATAGCAAACAAAAAAATCTTCCTTCAATTTATGCCCAGGTGCTACTATGTGGGAGATATGCAGTGATATTTGGAGCCTATATTAAAACCAAGCAAATTTTCATATTTTTTACTATTTTAATAATTTTAGTGTGGTGCCATTTTACAGCAGATGGAAAGTAATTTTGCAAAACACAAGGAGGTTTTTGTTAACAACAAGCCATATGATAAAAACCTGTTTCAATTTATTCACAGGTGTCATGAGTTGGGATATGTGACTAGATCGTTGCAGCTCATTTTCAAAAATTTAAATTTTTAATGATTTTCTGTTTTAGAGATGATTTTGTGGCACAAATTACGAGCAAGTGGAAATGAATTTGCAAAATTTGAGAGAGTTTTTTCTCCCACATGACCTTGTCTATATTTTATTTTTGTAACAGGTGCTATGGTTTAGGAGATTCAAGTTCATCTTAAACATCTATTTTCAGAAATTCCGTCCAAGTTTAATGTAAATGATTCTATTTTGAAGAAAATGGTTGAGCTCAATTCCCTTAGTACAAGGACGAGAAAATGTACATATTTTATGAATTTGATAATGTAGAGGTTGGATTTTGGCAGAAGAGAGGTTGTCTTGGCTTTGTGTAAAATTTTTCCTGAATATCATTTTAATAAAGCAGTCTTTTGCCCTTTTGATCTTGGATTCATCACAGTGCTAATGTTTAGTATGCTTTTTGCTGTAATTCATTTACAAATTATGTTCTTTCTGCCTTTGTTACATTGAAATTTGTCACCATGAATATCTACAGTTAATATGGCTCCATCAATAGTCATATTATCCTCCTTGTCAAGCCTCATACCTCTGCTCTTCATGTCAAACTTCAGAAAGAGAGAAAGTCACTTTAAAACATGTTTATCTCTGGGTACGCAGGTTCTCTCTATCTTGCCTGCGTGTAGGCATCCCAAACACACTATACCTGCATACTTGTACGCTCTGTAAGCCAAAGGATGGGTGCATACCCCTGGAAAGGTCAAAAGGCGCGAGTTTCATCTTTAAAAAGTTACTTGTGGTCACTTCTAGAGCCTTCTAGAAGAGTGTTTGACGTGTATTGAGCGCCTCCAGATGGTTCATGCATCCCTATGCTAGAGGAACTTATCCCATCAAGAGAGGAGCTACCCCATCCAAAAGAGGGAGTATCCCATTGATGTTGGAACTGAATAACTTCCTCTAGAACACTATAAATACAGGCATTGGGCCAAGGGAGGGGAGGTTGAAAGCTGAACATTCCAAAGGGTAGATGTTGCTGGAATTAGGACTTCCATTGTAAGCTTGTGAGGAGAGATTACCATCCTTTCTTGTTTCATTTGGAAGTGGGTGAGCTTGTCAAAGTAGAGGAAAACTCTTGCTGGACCCTGGGAGGAACTTGCACAACACCAAGGCTCAGGTTGTAATGGTTTCTTTTTTGTTTCCTTAATACAAATAAGTCCATTCTTCTCAATGATTTGTTGTTAATGAATTGTTTCATATACTCCTTGGTCTATATGTTGAATATGCTTTTGTTTTATGAGATATTCAGGTGTTATGTAATCGTTTGATTGTTAGTGTATGTAGGTTTCAAAGTGAAGGAGGAGCACATCTGGATCGACGAGGTTGGACCGTTGCAACAAACGTTGGATTTGAGGTAGGATCGAAAAACACTTGGTTTCTCGTAGAATAATGTATGTTTAGAGAAGGATTGCTCTTAATTGTCTTGTTTGTCACTAGAGAGTCTTAGACTCCTAGGGAGGTTAGTTTTGTCAGCAAAAATAACTCTTTCCGCATGATAGACCCTTTTCCCACAAGATCTGAAATTTAGCCATGAACCTATCAATGGCTACCTGCATATTGTGGCACTTTTCTTCCAAATTAAGCATAAGGTTACTTTTA
The DNA here is from genome assembly GCA_000404065.3 of Pinus taeda. Classification (NCBI taxonomy): domain Eukaryota; kingdom Viridiplantae; phylum Streptophyta; class Pinopsida; order Pinales; family Pinaceae; genus Pinus; species Pinus taeda. The sequence goes on from APFE031716229.1 coordinate 320,781, forward strand.
GAAAGGACCTTCCCTATTTCTAGAATGGTGTAGTTTGGTCTTCAATGTTCAGCTCATGTAGCTCATATCTGTTTTTTCTATTGAGGAAATGGATGAGTCTATTTGCATCGTCAGGCTTATTTCCCAATTCCTCCTTCACTTTTTGGATAGCTTCAGTACCTATCTTTACTAGCTCTGTTTGCTCAAAAATAACTTGGATTGATGTCCAAATATCATTGACAGAGTCAATGATATTGGCCCACAACATTTTCTTGGTTTTTCCAAGTGGCTTCTCAAGTGTCAAATCCTCTTCCAGGATTTTGATCCTCTCACCCATTCTCTGGGCCCTTTTGTGTTTCCTCTTTCTGCTTAAGTCACAAAAGTTTGCAGTCAATTTCCAAAATTGCGACATTTTCCTTCAATATTTTCATCTCTATAGTCTAGATAGACATATCTTCCATGTCTTCAACAAGTCCTGTTGCCTTGTCCCCTAGTGACCCTGTAGCTGTAGTAGATTCTGTTGTTATTGGAAATGCTGTTGCAAGTGGAGTGTGGGTGCCGGTGATGCTGCTAGTGTAGAAGGAACTGCTATGGATACTGTGGGGATGACAATTCTAGAAGTTGTGGCCAAGTAACTTTTCTTCGATTGAATTAATGTTTCCAACTCCTTTTCTATCTCCTTGAGTTGATCATTCAGCTTCAGGACCAAGTCCATGAGCTCTTCATGTCCTTGCTGGGTTTCTAGGACCTCTAATGTTTGTGGATGATGCACCTAGGGTATCTTTAGATGCTTCTTGATTGTAGCGATATCATTGTTGTCTTCTTAATTAGCTGCTTTGTGGATTTTATATCCTTGGGATCATGTCCTAATTCAATTACTAAGTCCTCGAAGGACTTGATTCTTGTGTCCTTGGCTTGTGAGGAGGCCTTTTCCAACTAGAATTGTGCAGATAAATTCTGTAGTTGGTGGGAAGCTATGGCCTTTGCAATCAAAGTGGAGTATATCATCTCCCCTATTTTCTTGTGTAGCTCAATCTAGTCTATGGGATGGATATCCCTTGTGAGCACTTCAAATTCTACTTTCTTGAAATCTAAGGTTGTTTTTGGCTGTTGAGTTGTAGGCTAGATAAAAGTCATCAGCATTTTCCCCTCTTTGATATCAAATGTTAACATTAGCCTTGTTTGATTGGTATGGGTCATTTTCAGGTACTGGGCATAAGTTTGGACCTTAAGCTTCTCATTCCTTGCTTTTATTTACCTGTGCCTTTCCTTAATGTCTTAGTCTTTGTCGATATGAATTTTGAAGGAAGATACCTCAAGACTGAGCTGCCTTTCCAGCCCTTGATTTTGTGATGTGGAGGGTGTGCCTTCCAATGGGATGATGGGCCTGCTCTTGTTTCCTTCTCTGCTAGTGACTTCTGCTATCTCCTATGTGTATCTTGTTCAGATTTAGGATTCACTCTTTGTCTTTTTGCTTGGCTTGTATTTGCATAAGTCTATGAAGTGTCCCTTGCTAATGTGGTGACCTCCTCCCTACTTCTCTTTAGGCTCTTCTCCTCATTTAGAGGGTTCTACACAACTGAGGGGGTACTCATGGTTGTCTCTGGTTTGCCTGATTTGTTTGGCCTCTCTGATTGTTCTGGCCTATCTGACTGCTTTGGCACCTACAGGAAAGAACCCTCATCAAGTTGTTTTTCAAGATCCATTAGATCATTCTCTATATTTATTCTGGTGTTGTCTTAATCAACTATGGTTCCTTCCACCCATTCTGATTGGTTGGCATAGGCTTCAATCTTAGGTATGGGATGGTTAATAAAAGTTCCTAGCTTGACCTTTTTCCTCTTCTTGGTGATGAATTCCAAAGGGTCATATCTCCAAACAAAACTTCCATAGAAATTCATATTTTGTTGTATCAAATCTTCCTCTTTCCCAACCTCCCTAGAGTTACATATGAAGGGCTCTAGTTGGCCTTTTATTTCGAAATTGGCCCTCTTCTTGGCATTTGCAAAGTTTATCTCATCTGCATTGATAATTTTCCTGTAGTATTCCAATGCAAACAACCTCGCAAGGAGGTATCTTGGAAATTTGTATGGGACAAGCATGCAACCATATATCCTGATTTCTATGTGGTTCTGGTAAAGGTACCAGTCAACCACTTTGGTTTGATTTGACAGTTGAAGGACTCTCTTTATTTTTGGGTTGATTCTTGGAGGAGGGTTTCGAATCAACATAGTCACGAATAGAGGTACAAATAAGTCAATAAAGTATGAATAAGAGTATGGAGACTGATACTTGTGGATTAATGGGGTCCAAAAAATGACTGACCCGGGTTGACCCTTGGTGTTCAGTTTTTGGAGGGTGAATGGGAACTTATCAGAATGATAATATAAGAACATATGGTATAAAACTGAAGAGTATTTGAAAACCCTTCAATTTCCCATTCTTGTGAACTACTCTTGCATTCTATTAGCTATGAATGTGGCAAAGTCATAAATGGTTGTAGGGGGCTGTCCTAGGGTATAGATAGACATGAAAGCCAAGATAATTTCATCAATTCACTCACTTGTTGAGTAACCCAAAACACAATATATCGTGGCTACAATATTTTAGCCCGAAGGGGAAAATGCAGTTGCTACATATGGAGGGGAGTTGTTAGGGATCTGCGTTTCTTCTACATGAAGGTTTGGAAAATTTGGGACAGTTTGACAGAGCTGAGTTTGGGGTATAAGTCCAATAGGTCTCCAATTGAGAGGGTAGTTAGGTTTGGCCCTGGTTTGAGTTGCAGAATTTCATTGATGGATTCAGTGGTAATGGTGAAAAGGACCTTCTGGTCATGAGACATGATGGTTTTGTGACTGGGGATGTAGCAAGCATAGCACATATGCACAATTTTAGGAAAACTGTGGACTTGGGGGAACTGGTACTTGGGAAAATTTGACTCCAAAAGGCCAATTTCATTAGCATGGTTCAGGAACTTATCCTTACTTTGGCAATGCACTTTGAGCAGCATCTCTATGACAGTGGTATATTTTATTTGGAAGTCTCTGTTAGCCAAGGGAAGGTGGTCTAAGTCTAAATGAGGTGTAGTGATGGGCCTCACATCCATTGCAATTGGGGAAGCCATACTCAGTTCTTGTGGATTTGAGTGTGGGGAGGGATTCAGAGTTTTTAGGGCAATGGTGTTCTGCAGTGGTTTATGGCTTAAGCTGTTGAGTATATCTAATTAATTTTTAGCATAACCAAAAATAATCAACAACTAGTTACTTTGAAATTGACAGGGTATTTGGTGAATTCTGGTTTAAATACCTATAACTGGGGTGAATTGGCTCTCAGTAGGGTGGCTAGAAACTACAAGTGGTTGAATGGGCTTTGTATAGGCAGCAAAGCTGACTGGGTTGTTTGCAGCACCTTTGGAGTGAAATTGTACGTGGGTTGACGAATTCGACATTTGTAAGTGTTGTGCATGTGTATAGAGGCTTGCAGATTAAATTTCAGTGAAAACAAACAATTTTGGGACTTTTCGTTTTTATACAAAAAAAAAATATTTTTTTGTTGGGTATAATGTGAATAGTGGTTAATTTTTCACCTAGCGGGAGGGCAGTAAGCAGTTTATTTCGCACTGCTTCTGGGCACTCGATGGTATTTGGGAGGGTCAGCTCAATTCCACTCATTGGATGAGACGTAGAATTAGGGGCTAGGTGGGTAAAGGATTGACGTCGGGTTGGCCTGATATGTATAAGGCTCATCGGATGAGGAGGGGGATGATCACATGGTGGTCGGGTGGAGAAGCTGTGCGGAGGCTAGTGGGGGGCCCGACGTGCACTTAATTATGGTGGTATCATGGTTAATAATGGCTTAAAGTGAGATTAGGCCATCAGGGTAATTAACAGAGGATTAAAAGGGGGCTTAACTAACTTGATCGTAGATTGACCAGTTAAAGGTTTTGGTCGGGTTTTAGGTGAAAATCTTAGTTTATAATTAAACTGGGGTGTAGGGTTAATTTATACATAGGAGTTAAATTTATATGGGAAATTGGGTTTTTATTGGGATTTACTATAATAAATTTAGTAATTAATATGAAAATGGATGGAAAAGGGAAAAAGACTAAGCAAAATTATTTTTTGTGAATTACATGTTTTTCACATATTTACACTAATACTTAGGGTAAAGCATTTTTGTGGGTTTTTGTTATGAAAAGTGTTTTATATGGGGGGATAATTGCTTTCTCCTAGGAAAAAGGTGTTTTAACCTTACGAAAAGGAGTATTAGGAAAATGAATGAACTGAAGGGGGGTGAAATTTTATGAGGGGGGTCTTGTACTTGATATCCATAAGTCTTTGAGCCAAGGGTCTGGTCCCTCCAAAAGTCAGTGAAATGCCTTGAGCTTCTTTGACTTAAAGGTTTTTATGTACATTGAACTTTATTATGGGAAATTAGTTAAGTAAAGAGGTGAAATGAATGGGGGAAGTTAATTATTTGACTTCGAAATCCATTTGCATGCTTGATTGTCCATTCATATTTGGAACATATGATGAAAAATGATAAATATGATTTTTGTCTAATCAATCACCATACTTCTACAACCTTTCTTCTACCTACCCATCTACTTATTCTAACATTTTCTCTTCACTTTATTAGGGTGCACTTAAGCTAGCAAACCCTTATCAATATTTATTTTTTTTACATAGGAAACTATCTAAATCAAATCTTATCTCATCCAAGTGTTCAATTTAAAAAGTTGAGCTCCTTTTATTTACTCTACCTATCTAATTATCTTCCAAGGTTACACTATTTGATTATATTTTATTCTCTATCCATAAACATGAAGTTGAACACATGAAATAGCCAAGTTTAAACATTTTTACTATTCATAGATTGTGTCATAAGTAACAAGCTGCACAAAATAAAATAAAAAAAGTAAATAGTAGTGGCATTTTGACTTGCACACTTTCATGGTCTTTTTGTTTTCTTGGGGTTCATATTTTTCATTTTTTGTGACCTATTTCATTCTTTTTGTCTTTTTATTATTCTTTTAGGACATACTCTCTTTACATTTTTTTTTATTTTTTAATATGGAAAACATTTAAATAAAGCAAAGATATGTATAGTATTAGAAGGCTTAACCTTAATCAATCAAAATTATGGCTCCTATTAGTATAGGAACCTAATAGAGGCTCCACTTGGGGATGGCATTTCCTGGTGAAATGTCAAGAAATTTGTAAATCAATAGCCTTTGAATTGATGTTGATGTTACCTTGCAAAATTATCCTCTATCTCTCTGCATTATTGATACTTATGATACTGAATCCTTCAAAGCTTAGGGCCTTCTCTTCGGGCTTCAACTTCAATGACCACCATCTAATCCAAAATAAATTTTTTAAAAATAATGGAATATTTACAACGGAAAGTAAAAATTAGTAGTTAGGTTAAAATAGTGTTTGAGCATTCGACAATTCATAGGTCCACCTTCTGCTTCTGTACCATCCATTTCTCTGAGGAAGAAAGCATTATTACCTCTGAAAGCATAAATGACATATGGGCCTTTCCATAGGAAATCAAATTTCCCATGTTTACCTTTATCTTCCTTCCTTGAATCCTATCTTAGGACTTTGTCACCAAGGTAGAAATCCTCAACCTTGGTCCTTTTATCAAAAATATTCTTGATCCTTTCCTACACAACCTGAGATCTGATGTACACTTCTTCCCTGGTTTGCTATAAATGAATTGTTTGGTTGATTCTTCTTTGGATGTCATTTGGCTCGACTTGCAACTCTTGGAGTAGCTTCATCATAGGTGTTCCCAAGGAAGATGGAAAAACAACTTCCATCCCATAAACTAGTTGTTAGGGATAGGTACCAATTGATTTCTTTGTGGTTAGTTTATCCGCCCATAAGTCATTGACTAGCTTTTTATTACATGTTTTATTATTGTTCTCCAACAACTCTTTTATGATGTTCACCAAGTTTCTTTTTGAGGATTCCACCAGTCCATTTCTTTGAGGATAATAGGCTATGGAATGGCCTAGTGTTATATGGCACTTGTTGCAGAAATCTATCATCCTTTTGGATTTAAAGGCTGCTGCATTATTAGTAATGAGCTTAGTTGGACATCCAAATATTGATAGAATGTTGGTTTCAAGGAAGGTTATGATAACAATGTTAGTGGCTTGCCTTGAAGATATGGCCTCTATCCATTTGTGTTGGGCAGAGGAAGGTGGGTGAATCTCACCAATGAAGTCTAACCCCCATTGTTGAAAAGGTGTTTCAGCAGAGATTGGTTTTAGGGGTAAAGGTAGAAGCTTTTTCTTTCCCTCAAAAATTTGACATTTGTGACAGGAGGTCACATGTTTCTTTACATCGGAAAACAAAGTTGGCCAATAGAAATGAGCTATAAGAATTTTATCTGCAGTGGTTTTACAATAAAGGTGTCCTCCACAGTCACCTGCGTGAAACTTTTGTAGTACTTTGTCAGACGCATCTTTTAATAAACAGTTGAGAGGAATACCTTCATGATTCCTCCAAAACAAAGCATTGTCTAACATAAAAAATTTTAAGGACTTTATCTTCAAAAATCTACTTTTGGTCTTAGATAATCTAGGAGGATCTTGTAAATTTTGTAAAACATAAATAATATCGGCATACCATGGTGATTCAATAAATGCCTTGTTTATTATTGGAGTCGTCATCTCCTCTTCATTATCTATTTTTGCAATAAAGTTTATATCCAAGGCCTGGCAGTTTGACTCAGCCATGAGCTTGGCTAAACCTTGGCCCTTGACTAACTTAGTTGGTCTAATTTCTATGTCATATTCTAAAATAGTAGCAATCCATTTCCCCCTCTTTCCATATGGACCACCCTGAGTTAGGATGTCTTTGACTACTAAATTGGAAACATAGGCTATTATATGAGAATATAAAATATATACTCTAAAGTCCTTGATAGCTTTGACCAAAGCAAAAGCTTGTTTTTCCATTATGTTATATTTTAAGGGGGAATCTCTAAGGGTCTTGCTAAAGAAAGAAATAGGTTGTTCATAGCCCTGGTCATTTTTATGCAGTAAAACTGCATCAATTGTGTGCTCAGAAGAAAATGAAAATAAGATGAAATCTCTGTCAAATTTTGGACTGATCAAAACTGGTGTTCTAGCCAAGGCTAGTTTAATGTCTTCGAAGGATTTCTTAGCCTTAACAGCCCATTTGATGGTCGAATCTTTTTTCAACATATTGTTTAGTGATCCAGTTAATTCTGCTAGATTAGAAATAAATCTCCTAAGAAAGTTAATTTTCCCTAACAAAGCTTGTAATTCTCTGATGTTCCTTGGATGTTGTATCTATAAGATGGCTTCTATTCTTGTAGGGTCTATTCAGATACCATCTTTTGAAATTATATGACCTAGTAACTTTCCTTCTTCTAACCCAAACAAAGACTTCTTAGGGTTCAAAGAAATTCCATATTTCCTACGTTTAACAAAAACCTGCCTTAGATGATCCAAATGTTGGTCATTAGATTTTGAAAATATAGTAATGTCATCTAGGTATATCACTAGGAAATCATGAATTTCTTTGGAAAGGGCTATATCCATATCCCTCTAGAAAGTGGCTCCTTCATTCATTAGTCCAAAAGGCATTTTCACATACATGAATGTGCGCCAAGGAGTAGTGAAGGAAGTTTTGACTTGGTCATCAGGATGAACTAAAATCTGATTGTAACCAAAAAACCCATGCAATAATGAGATCCTGGTTGATCCAACTACCCTCTGCAAAATATGGTCCATTTTGGGGAGAGGGTAATTGTCTCTAAGGGATACTTTGTTGAGGTTTTTAAGGTCGACGTAGAGTCTGATCTCACCAGGTTTCTTCCTAGTTCGCACTAGGTTTGAAACCCAATCAGAAAATATGATTGGTGCAATTATCTTAGCATCATACATTCTCTGGATTTATTTTTCAATTGAAGGTAATAGAATAGGATTTATCCTTCTAAGTTTTTTTCTGAAAGTTTTTTGATTTTCTTTTATAGGGATTGTGTGTTGTATGATGCTGGTGTCATAGGATTTGAGGTCCTCATAACTCCAAGAAAAGACATCCTGAAATTATTTTAATACGTCAATGTATTTTACTCTTTCAGTGGGAGGTAATGATTTAGAAAGTTTGATCAATTTGGGATTTTCATCAGTGCCAATATTACACTCCTCCATATCGAATTTCAAAGGTTCCATTTTGGGCTTTCTAGGGACATCATTTGAATCAAACAAGTCTTCCAAAGGGGTTAATCCCTTAGGTAATAATTTCCTTTGAGATTGATTACTTCAGTGTCTTTGTTAATTATCTCATCAATCTCAACTTGTTCTAGGTTTTCTACATCTGATTTTGTAAATTTAGTGGGATGGAATCTATCTATCTCTTCACCTTCTATCTCATTCATTTCTATTTTATGTTTAGTGTTAAGGTCTATTGATGTGTCGGTATCTATATTGCTATTTACAAATTCTTGTTTTGAAATCAAAAAGTTGTTTATTTGTTTGTCATCAGAAAATATTTGCCAGTTCTTCAAATTATCTGGGATCGCAGGCCTCTGCCTTACTTTAGTAGTGTACTAATAGTTAGATTGAAAGTGTAACTTGCAGGTGCTGGCAAACATTGCTAAACTATGAGCCTGCATATTATGTTTTATAGGAATTACAACAACTTTGGTTTCTAAGAAAGTGTTTAGTATTTCTACAATGGTTCCTACGTAACAACTTGACCTAGGGTATTTGGTCATATATACAACATTAATTTTTTTTATCACTAATTCAGAGTCTCCCATGACAGAAACTCTTATAGCTCCTAGCTTCCTAACTAATCTAAGACCTAAAATTAGTGATTCATACTCAACCATGTTGTTAGTACATTTAAAATTTAGTCTGTATGCATGGCCTTCTGAATACTCATTCTCTAGATTGTGTATCCAAACTCTTGCCCCTGCTCCAAAATCATTGACTAACCCATCAAACTCAAGATGCCACAATATCTCATGTTCAAAATTAGCATCATCTGTTTCCACCAACTTTTCCTCAACTTGACTACCTTGTTTAGTGGAAAGTTCTAAAGTTTGGACAATTTCCTTTTGTTTTGAAATCGCAATTTCTTTTGGTTCTGTATCAACACTGTCTAAAAGAGTTCCTTGTGTTTCATCAATATTATACAAAATAAAAGAACCAATGTCTGAATGTACAGAGTAGATAAAAAAGTTTTGAGGCTGATCATGGCTACTCACCATGTATTTCATTAAATTTTCTCGGTACAGCTTCTTGGGTTGTCCAAAAATAGAAATTGTTGCATATGACATATCAAGTTGTAGAGATCCCTAAAGTTTGGCTCCCCATGACCTGGATAACTACATGTCATACTTCAGTGGGATGTCAGCAACTACAATATTCATAAGGATGCTCTTGGCAGGATATTGAACTAAAGTAACACAGAGGTCTTTACTCAACCCCAGACAGTTTACTTGACTTAAGTCAAATGAAAATAAGTCCTTGTAAGGTCTTGCAATGTCTAGGTTCAATTTTTCCATTACTTATTTGGGCATTAAGTTGTGGGAGGCTCTGAAATCAAACATTGCATTATGAAGAATTTTGTCATGGATGCCAAGGCTAATGTAGAAAGGTGGTATTCCTCCTTTTAGTGATTTTCCATTGACATCTGGACCAAATATCAGTTCAGTTTGGTCATCAAACAAGTTAAAATAATCTTCATTTTTAGCAAGGTTCAAGGTCTGATTTATCTGTATTATGTAGGTTTCATTCTTGATTAACTTTGTCAAAGGGACTAAAATCTTTATCGTAGCTACCTCTGCTCCCAAATTGAAAGGCAAAAGCAGATTTCTCTATTTAAGGGTTTGGACATTTTACAGCAGGGAATTGAGTGGGATGGTCTTGTTTTCCTTTATTGGGGACTTCTTTTTGTGAATTTTCTAATCTAGTATTTTAAGGTGTGTCCACTAGTTTTTTGGGGGAAGTTGAAGAAGAGGTTTTATCATTAGAAGGTTGATTAGGGATAATATCTTCAATGGTAAGACTAGAAGAATTCTTGTTTTGTTTGGGGAGAATCTAGAGGATTTTAGAAACTAAGGCTTCTTTGATTTTCTTTGGTTGATTTGGCATTGTTTTCTTGCTTTGGTCAGAGATATCAAAATTCTTTTTACTCCTTAGGTTATACTTCTTATGTACTTCAAAGATGGTAGAATCATAACCTTGTTTATAATCAAATGAATCTCCAGACTGGATTTGTAATTGCTGCATCATATGCAATTCTTGATCATCTTGGGTCAGAAAAACAACACCTTCATCATCTAATCCCATGAAGTTAATCTATGTGTCTTGCTCTGGGTCTTCACGATGGGATGTAAATGCATAATGTTCCTAGAAAGGAGGTCTTATATTATGTTCATGTCCATTTTTTCTAGTATTTTGATTTTGGATTTTCCTAAAGTTCGAGTTTCTAATTGGAGGTGCTTGTTGATTATCCCATTGAGGTTTCCTCTCTATATTCTCTATTATATCCATTAACTTTTCCAAGCCTTTTTCTAAGCTATATATTTTAATGTCAGAGGGTGAAGGCTCATCTTTAGCTAATCCTCTTCTTTCATTCCTAACTCTAGCTCTTTTACATAATAAATTAGCCTCTACACTCACTGCTACACCTTGCATATCTTCTAGGGTTGGGGGGTTTCTTTTCCTGAGTTGGAATGCTATGTCTATTTCAAAACCATCCAGGAACTTTATTAATGTTAAGACAGGTGGGGGTCTAAGATTAATTGGAATTGAATTGTATATATTGTTAAATTTGGTGCAGTAATCATGAACAGTTTCATTGGGTCCTCTCCTAATATTTTCATATTCAGAAAGGATCTGTAGAGGATTATTTTTCTTTTCCCATATATTCAGAAATTGTTGTTGAAATACTTCTAAACTATCAATACTATTATCAGGTAGTCACCTAAACCATTTTCTAACATCACTAGCTAAAGTTTGAGCTAATAATCTCATTTGGACATCCACAATATGGATTTCATGAAGTTCAAAGTAGTTTGTCATTTTATTAACATGGCATTGTGTAGTGTAGTGTCCTATGTCATCAAATTGGACGATTTTAACCTGGTAGTCTACTGGCATGGCGCCAAGTGGAGCATGCAAGATAAGGGGAACATATCTATTTGCCATGGGTATACGCTGGGATGGGTTAAAATGTGGGGTTGAGACACTGGAAGATGATGCAGTAGTGGAGGATGAGCTGGACCAAGAGGTGGTACCTAGGATATGATAGGTTGGTAAGGGAGTGAGGGTATGAATGGAGGTGGGGAATGAACTTCAGAGGTTGAAGGGAATATTTGTGAACTAAGAGTAGTGGATATTGGTTCAAGAAGGTAAAGGTTCCTAGCAGTAGTAAGAGATGACTATGGGGAATTTACAATATATTCATCAATTGACTGATTAGCCTTTTGGACTTCGAGGCCTGCAATAAACTCTAGATCTAGAAAAATTTCATCAAGTGCACTTTCAAAACTTGTTCTAAATAGGGAAAGATCAAATGGCATGTCAAAGGGAAGGTCTTATAAAAACAGCTACTCATCAGGGCACGAATAAGCTTTGATTAAAGGTGTTTGACTAACTGAACTTTCTTCTCTTTTGGGTCTTCTCGAAATGAGGTTGAGATTATCAACTACTGGGGCAGGGTTTGGATCTAGATTAGCCCTAATGTAGTGATTTATCCTTGAAGCCAGAATTTCAAGCATTTTCTAATTACTTTCTTTTTGTTCGATTTTTTAAATAACTTCTAATAAACCCTTTAAGAGGCCTGAAATAAAGATTTAAAATTTTCTTAAAATTTTATTAAGGCTGAGGATTTGATTGTCCCAAGTATGGTCGCCACTATGTTATCACTCAGAATTTTCCTTAGAAGCTATCAGAAGAAGGAAGAAACTGAGGTAACCACAAACCAATCTTGTAAGTATAGGCTCTAGCCAACCTATGAATCAGAGAGGGCTCTCTCTATATAATTTAGCTTTGTTTCTTATGGGATTTTAGGCTAGTTCTTAGTGTTCCTTGGGGTTTTGGTTTTGATTTGAAGGTTGGGTCGTGAAATTATTAGAGTAGATGGATAGAGCTAGGTCTTCAAGCCATTGGGATGTGAAGTCAACAAATGGATAGCAGGACTGGAGAAATTAATTAAAGGGAATGTTCACAAGGAAGGCTAGTAGAGAAAAATGAAAATTTTTAGGCCTAATGGGTGAAGTAACTCCAACTAGGGTGAAAGGGCACTAAAGAATCCTTAGAATGGCATCATAATGGAGAACAAAGGATAATCATGAATAAAGGGCTATTAAGAATCCCTTGCTATAGATCACAAGAGGTCACCTAAACTAAGGAGCAATCAAGATTTCCTTAACTTATATTTGTGAAGAAAACATATAATATTGCATAACAATCAAGAAAGAGTGCATTTAAGCAACTTTTGAAATATCATTCCATGTTATAACATTTAGATTTTAGAGATACATAAAGATTATGAAAAAACATGAAGGAAAACAACATTGAACGTGAGAGAATACTTATTTGTATTTCACTTTACACAAGAATCCTGTAAAATATCTAATATTTATTCCTTGATCCAATAAGCCAATCCAGTCATTGATATAATATGATTTCTGATTCAAGAGAAATTGTCAATAGAAATGTTTTGGAATCCACCCTACATTGAATTGTGAAGTATTTATACAAAATCTTATTACAAAATATCTCAAAACAACTTGAGATTTATTCTAGGAAATATAAGTATCTTCTAGCAAGAAGATAGAGACAGCTAATGAATTGTTTCTTGTTGTCCCTTTAATTATGGTTGCGTTGACCTTTATGGTTGAGGTATAGCCCTTTATTATGGCTAATGGTTGTGGCATTTTTACGCTGGAGTCTTCTTTACATTGATCTTTCATCTGATACTCTTTGACCCTGCTGCTCTTTGGCCCCGTTGTGTTGTTTTTACCTGTTTTACTCTATTGCCTTAATTTTTAATGCACAATAACTTTTAGATGTTCATTTATCACAGTAAATCTATCATTGTCTCCCACCATTCTACATCTGGTAATTTCACATTTACGATTCTCCTGTAAATCTCATTAGCCTCAGTATATTTAGAAAAATTTGTCATGGTGAGGAACAAATGTTTTACCTCATGCTCAAGGAAAAACAAGTTCTCAAATGTGTCATATAATACTTTGCCCATTGGCAAGGCTTTAATGGATGAAGAGCTGGCTTGTTCCTTAGCCAACTATTTGATTATGTTCCAATAGTCCAACTGTGTCATGAGTTTATAATTGATGACTATAGAACTGGGCAAACCCTTTTCCCTCAAAATCTAAAATTTAGCCATGAACCTATCAATGACTACCTGCATATTGTGGCACGTTTCTTCCAAATTAAGCATAAGGTTCCTTTTAGAAAGGACCTTCCTTATTTCTAGAATGGTGGCAGTTTTGTCTTCAATGTTCAGCTCATGTACCTCATATATATTTTTGCTATTAAGGAAATGGATGAGTGTATTTGCATCCTCGAGCTTATTTCCCAATTCCTCCTTCACTTTCTAGATAGCTTCAGTATCTATCTTTACTAGCTCTATTTGCTCAAAAATAACTTGGATTGATGGTCAAATATCATTGAAAGAGTCAATGATATTGACCCATGGCATTTCCTTGGTTTGTCCAAGTGGCTTCTCAAGTGTTAAATCCTTGTCCAGGATTTTGATCCTCTCACCCATTCTCTGGGCCCTTTTTGTTTCCTCTTTCTGCTTGAGTTGGGCAAGTTTGCAGCTAGTTTCCAAACATGCCACCTTTTCCTTCAATTTTTTCATCTCTGTAGCCTGGATAGACATATCTTCCATGGATTTCACATGTTCTTCTGATTTGTCCCGTGGTGCTCGTGCTGATGTAGTAGATTATGTTGTTATTGGAAATGTTGTTGCAGGTGTAGTTGTGGGTGCTAGTGTAGAAGGAACTATTGTGGATACCGTGGTGATGACAGTTCTTGAAGTTATGGCCAAATCAGTTTGTTTCAATTGAATTAAAGTGTCCAACTCCTTTTCTTTCTCCTTGATTTGATCATTCAGCTTCAGGACCAATTCCATGAGCTCTTCATTTCCTTGTTGGGTTTCTAGGACCTCTAATGTTTGTGGATGATGCAGCTGGGGTATCTTTAGCTGCTTCTTGAGTGTAGTGATATCATCATTTTTCTTCTTAATTAGCTGATGTGTGGCTTTTATATCCTTGGGATCATGTTCGAATTCAATTACTAACTCCTCTAAGGACTTGATTCTTCTGTCCTTGGCTTGTGAGGAGGCCTTTTCCAACTGCAATTGTGCAAACATATTGTTCAAGGAATTTTGTAGTTGGCAGGTAGCTATGGCCTTTCTAGTCAAAGTGGAGTATATCATATCCCCTATTTACTTGTGTAGGTCAATCTGGTCTATGGGATGGATATCGCTTGCCAACACTTCAAAATCTACTTTCTTGAAATCTAAGGATATTTTTGGTTGTTGAGTTGTAGGCTTGATAAAAGTCATTTGCATTTTCCACTCTTTGATATCAAAGGCTGACATTAGCCTTGTTTGATTGTTAGGGGTCATTTTCAGGTACTGGGCATAAGTTTGGACCTTAAGATTCTCATTCATTGCTTTTATTTCGCTGTACCTTTCCTTGATGTCTTCATCTTTGTTAGTAGGCATTATGAAGGAAGATACTTCAAGATTGAGTTGCCTTTCCAACCCTTGAGTTTTTGATGTGGACAGTGTGCCTTCCGATGGGGTGATGGGCCTACTCCTATTTCCTTATGTGCTGGTGACTTATGTTGTCTCCTCTATGTATTCCTGTTTAGAGACAGGATTCAATCTTTGTCTCTTTTCTTGGCTTATATCTACATAAGTCTATGAAGTGGCCCTTGCTAACGTGGTGGCCTCCTCCCTACTTCTTTTTAGGCTCTTCTCCTCATTTAGAGGAGTTTTCACAACTAAGGGAGTACTCATGGTTGTCTCTGGTTTGCCTAATTTCTCTGGCTTGTCTGACTGCCCTAGAACTTGCAGGAAAGAACCCTCATCAGGTTGTTTTTCAAGATCGATTAGAGCATTCTTTATATCTATTCTGATGATGTCTTGATTAACTAGGGTTCCTTCCACCCATTCTGATTAGTTAGCATAGGCTTTAATCTCAGGTATGGGATGGTGAATAAAAGGTACTAGCTTGACATTTTGCCTCTTCTTGGTGATGAATTCCAAAGGGTCATATCTCCAAACAAAAATTCTATGAAACTTCATCTTCTGTAGTATCAAATTTGCCTCTTTCCCAGCCTCCCTAGAGTTAAATATGAAGGGGCCTATTTGGTCTTTTATTTGGAAATCGGCCCTCTTCTTGGCATTTACAAATTTATGTCATATGCATTGATAATTTGCATGTAGTATTCTAATGCAAACAAACTCATAGGGAGGTACCTTGGCAATTTGTATGGTGCAAGCATGCAACCATATATCATGATTTCTGTGTGGTTCTGGTAAAGGTACCAGTCACCTACTTTGGTCTTGTTTGACAGTTGAAGGACTCTCTTTATTTCTGGACTGATTCTTGGAGGAGGGTTTCCAGTCAATATTGTCACAACTAGATTCACAAATAGGTCAATAAATTCTGAATAAGAGTATGGAGACTGATACTCATGGATTAATGGGGTCCAAAAAGTGATTGACCTGGGTTGACCCTTGGTGTCTAGTTTTTGGAGGGTGAATGGGAACTTATCAGACTGATAATATAAGAACATATGGTATAAAACTGAAGAGTATTTGAAAACCCTTTCATTTCCCATTCTTGTGAACTACTCATGCATTCTGTCAGCTATGAATGTGGGAAAGTCATAAATGGTTGTAGGGGGCTGTCCCGGGGTATAGATAAACATGAAGTCCAGGATAATTTCATCAATGTACTCACTTGTGGAGTAACCCAAAACACAAGATATCATGGCTATAATATTTCAGCTCCAAGGTGAAAATATAACTGCTACATATGGAGGGGGGTCATTAGGGATGTTCTTTTCTTCTACGATGAAGTTTTGGAATAGTTGGGCCAATTTGGCAGAGCTAAGTTTGGGGTATAAGTCCAATAGGTCTCCAAATGAGAAGGGAGTTAGGTTTGGCCCTGGTTGGAGCTACAACATTTCATTGATGGATTCGGCGATAATGGTGAAAAGGACCTTCTGGTCATGAGACATAATGGTTCTGTGACTGAGGACGTAGCAAGCATAGCACATATACACAATTTCAGGAAAAATGTGGACTTGGGGGAACTAGTACTTGGGAAAATTTGACTCCCAAAGGCCAATTTCATCAACATGGTTCAGGAACTTGTCCCTACTTTGGAAATGCACTTTAAGCAAGAGCTCTATGATAGTGGTATCTTTTATTTGGAAGTCTCTGTCAGCCAGGGGAAGGTGGTCTAGGTTTAAATGAAGTGTGATGATGGGCCTCACATCCATTGCAATTGGGGCAGCCATACTCAGTTCTTATGGATTTGAGTGTGGGGAGGGATTCAAAGTTTTTAAGGCAATGATGTTATGCAGTGGTTTATGGCTCAAGCTCTTGAGTATTTTTAATTAATTTTTAACTTATCTAAAAACACTCAGAAATTGGTTACTTTGAAATTGACAGGGTATTTGGTGAATTCTGGTTTAAATACCTGGAACTGGGGTGAATTGTCTCTGAGCAGTGTGGTTGGCGACAGCAAGTGGTTGAATCAACTTCATATAGGCAGCAAGGTCGACTGGGTTGTTTGTGGTGTCTTTGGAGTGAAAGTGTACATGGGTTGATGGCTTCGATGTTTGCAGGTGTCGTGCATGCGTATAGAGGCTTGTAGATGAAATTTTAGAGGAAACAAACAATTTTGGGGCTTTTGGCTTTTATATGCAAAAAGTTTTTTTTTTGGCAGGTACGAAGAGAATAATGGTTAGTTTGTCACAAAGCGGGAGGGTGGTAAGCAGTTTATTTCGCATTGATTTGGAGCGCTTGATGGTATTTGGGAGGGGCCACCAAATAACACTCATCAGATGACACGTAGCATTAGGGCCTGGGGGGAAACCAATTTATCCAGTGGGTAAAGGATGGATGTTGGGCTGGCCTGATATGAATAAGGGTTGTTAGATGAGGAGGGGAACAATCACATGGTGATCGGGTGGAGAAGTTGTGTGGAGGCTAATGGGTGGCCCAATGGGCACTTAATTATGGCGGTATCAGGGTTAATAATGGCTTAAAGTGAGATTAGGCCATCGGGGTAATTAACGGAGGATTAAAAGGGGGCTTAATTAACTTGATCACAGATCGACTAGTTAAAGGTGTTGGTCTAGTTTTAGGTGAAAATCTTAGTTTATAATTAAACTGGAGTGTAGGGTTAATTTATACATAAGTTAATTTACGGAAAATAGGGTTTTTATTGGGATTTACTATAATAAAGTTAGTCATTAATATGAAAAATGGGCGGAAAAGGGAAAAACACTAAGCAAAATGGTTTTTTGTGAATTACATGTTTTTCACATATTTACATTAATACTTAAGGTAAAGCATTTTTGTGGGTTTTTGGTATGAAAAGTGTTTTATATGGGAGGAGAATTGCTTTTTCCTAGGTAAAAAGTGTTTTAACCTTAGGAAAAATAGTATTATTAGGAAAATGAATGAACTAAAGGTGGGGGGTGAACTTTTATGAGGGGGGTCTAGTACTTGATATCCATGAGTCTTTGAGTTCAGGGTCCAGTCCCTCCAAAAGTTAGAGAAATTCTTTGAGCTTCTTTGACTTAAAGGTTTTTAAGTACTTTGAACTTTATTATGGGAAATTGGTTAAGAGGTGAAATAAATGGGGGAAGTTAATTAATTGACTTTGAAATCCATTTGCATGCTCAATTGTCGACTCTATCCATAAACATGAAGTTGAACACATGAAGTAGCCAAGTTTAAACATTTTGACTATCCATAGATTGTGGCATAAGTAACAAGCTGCACACAATAAAAAAAAGTAAATAGTAGTCGCATTTTGACTTGCACACTTTCATGGTTTTTTTGTTTTCTTGGGGTTCATATTTTTCACTTTTTTTGACCTATTTTCATTCTTTTTGTCCTTTGATTATTCTTTTAGGGCATACTCTCTCTACATTTTTTAATTTCCTAATATGGAAAACATTTGCAGAAAGCAAAGGTATGTACAATATTACAAGGATTAACTTAGTCAATCAAAATTATGATTCTTATTGGTATAGGAACCTAACAGGATGATAGACCATAAGATCCTCAATAGGACCCAAAATTCAAGTGTAGGCGAAATTGTGGAGGGTGTTGATTGTAGCGTCAATAGTTCCCAACAGTCACATGGGAGGTGAAAGGTCACCTAATTTGCTATAAATAAACTCTCATAACTCACGAAAAGTCTTTTTAGCCTTGGCTTCTCAAGGTTGGCATAGGGGATAATATCATTCTTTTGAGAATCAAGTGGTTGATTCATGTTCCACTATTAGGGATAGTTATGCATGAATGGGACTGTTAGAGCCAAGATTTTCCTCAGGCTGGAAAGGCAAGGTTCTAGGTCCACATCAAACCACGCTCAGCCTCGTAGCTAGCCCTACGAGGACAGGAGAGGGCTCTCTCCGGGTCAATCTCGGCAAAAGATGATTGATGAGGCTCGAGATGACTGAAACAAAAGCTAATTTTAGGCTAGGTATGAAGTACAAGGGTTTGATTTAAGTTTTTACGCGTTTTGTGTTGAAACAGGGAAAGGAAAATTTGGGCTTGGGGATTGAGGCACATTTTTTGCAGAGGTCTGAATGGGGCAAGGAAGGTGATTTTCTTGATGCTTTTAAAGGGAATGAATGGGTAGATCATACTGGTGAGGAGCTAAGGAGAGCAAGAAGGTTTCAAGGATTCACCTTAAACAGATGAAAACATTGAATGTCAAACAAATTTAAAGGCAGAGCATAACAATCTAAGGATTCTACCTTAACACTTCATTTGTTCATTTGCAGAAGATGAGAGAAGGAAAATGATACACATAACAACTTACAATTACTAATAGAAGCACACCATCAAAACATAAACCACATGGATCCCAAACAGTGCTTCCAAAACCCTGGTTTTTCCTTAGCCAAAAATGCAGAGAAAATATGTACAATGATATGCCTAAGCAATCCCAAGTGTCCAACCATGAAAATGGCTGAGAAATTACATAATATAAACAAGCCTAATTCCTTCCCATGCCTATAGGGGTCGAGCTCATCATTCTAGGATCTATTTCAACCAATTCTAAACAAGGCACTGAAATCTAGGCAATCCAACAACTTGCCTCTATATGCTAGGAAACTGATTCATTCATTTAATTTTCACCTTTTAGTTAACGAATCATCTAGAAAATGTCAATATGTGCCAAAAGTACATCATATTCCTCAAGTTACATCAATATAGATCAATAATTACATCAAAAAGTCGAACTAATCAAAATTGGGCGAAATTCTGAGCTGCTGAGTGAAAAAGAGGCCAAAATTCTCTGTGCATTGCGCCAAAATCTGTGTGCGCTATGCCACTTTGGAGATGACTTTGAGGCACTTCCTAAACTCCAAATTGAGACCACGTGTGCTTGCTGGAAAGCCCTTCCTATCTACTTTCCAACCCAAGTGGAATTTCTAGATTTGGATGTCATTTGCCCCTCCAAAAGCTCAATCGCCCAAGACTGCTTCCTGTGTGTCAAAATAGGGGCAGTGAGGTCATTTTTAGTATGTTTTTGACCCTTTAGGCAACCCAGAACTTGATGAAATCCTTAGGTAATCCATGAGAATACATAAATTTTGATGAAAAATCCAAAAATGTAAAGTTTCCTCCTTGAGACCTCCCAATTATAAGCACGCGCCAAGTGGCGCTACGCGTAGGACTGAAAAACCTGTTTTTAAAGCCAAAAAATTCAAAATTGACAAAATTTTATCCAAATTCCTTGAAATTTGGACTCAATGTGCCTCATCAAGTATCATGCTCAGCCAAAGAGGCTTCGGCCAAGATTAAGAGTCTATCCTCCCTTTTTCAACATTTTAGTGCCCTCCTGGTGCATGGAGTTTCAGTTGTAAAGTCACTATCGTGGTCATATAGTGTATCGATGTATGCATCCATGGTGTTGAAAGTCTATTCCAAGTGTATGTTTGGTTTGTTGAGAATGAAAAATGAGAACTTAGTGTCTTGTTTTAATGCCAAATGTGTGCCAAAGGGAAATGAGGGACTGTGAGGAAGAATGTGGGAGGGGGAAAAGTAGATGATGGAGCTTGCCAAGTGACAATGTGCAACAGTCACTTTGAGAGATGTGGGAATGTAGGGATTTTGGAAGCGATATGGGAAAGGGATAATGATAGGATCTTAGGATATGGAAAATGGGAAGCAGGGATGGGAGTTTAGAGGATAAGGGATTAGTTATAATGACAGGGATTGAGAAGGGAAGGGATCACAAGTAGGAAAACAAACTTGGCACCAAAATTATAATTTCAAAACACCGATTCATCAACACCAAAGGAGAAACTTTTAATACATAGGGTTTATGTTCTCACACCATGAACCTTTGAATCTTCCCTCTAGACAACACCCCACACAAGTTAAATTTTAATGGAAGGACTCTTGAACTTACTTGGAGCAAAAGAAATGGATTTTTGTGAGCTTGGATGACATAAGTAGCATGAAACTAGCCTGTTAGTTCTATGCGCCGCGCAAAAACCCAGTGCGTCGCGTCGTGTGGGTGCGCTGCGATAGTGGAAGTTTACACTCTGAAACTTCCCTCTGTGCGCCGCGTGCCTTGTGTGCGCTAAGACCTCCTCCGATGCGCCGCGCGACGTTTCAATGCACAATCTCAGCCATTGAAAAACACAATTTGGTCCTCCAATCCTCCAGTTGATATCCTTTGACCTCTTGGCACAGCAAAATGTGTTTCAAGTAATGAACATGGCTCATGGAGTAATGGGTTGATTTTGATGAACCAGTGATGAACTTGTGCTTTGGAGGTCCTGTGCACCACGCACAAGCCCAGTGTGCCGCAACGTGTGGGTGTACAACACCCTTGAGAAAATACACTGTGTATTCCAGTTCTATGTGCCGCACTCTGTGGGTCCGCCCCGCCTCCTGTGGTATGCACCGCGACACCTTAAACTCACATAGTCGGCCTCTTTCAAACATGGTTTTGCTCTTACACTTTCAAAACATGATTTCTCCCTTGGATTCTGAATGAATCTTGTTGCAAAGGAATAAATAGCTTTGAGAAATCTCTTGACAAGAGATGGTTTTGATTTTTACTTCTTCAAAACCCATTTTCTTATGTTTTGTTTTTGGCACTTTTTCACAATTAATACAACTCTGATTTTTGACTTGGAATGATGAATTTCTTGGCAATTTTTTGTAGGGACAGTGGCATGTCTTGACCAAGGAAGACCAGGGCTGTGCCTGGAGATTTTGACAACTGAAAAACTTTTTTAAATTACATGGAAATATACATAAAAACGAAATGTCGACTTTGCTTCAAAACAAATTTTTGAAGAAAAGTCATAATCTATCCATATGATGATGAAATTCTTTGAAATGAGAACTTATTAAGGACCTCCCTTTGGCCTGCTGGCTTTATTGAACATCTTGAAGACACAACTTGAGAAACTCTATACCTAGTACCTAGTGACCAAATTTTGCTTGAAGACTCACTGAAAAATACAAAATTTGACCTTGACACCTTAAAATCATTTTGTCAGAGCATGTTTGATCACTGGAGGAAGGCTGCAAAGGCTGACACTAAAATTGGCTCCAATGGGGATGGTAGCTCCTTGGAGGTGCCAAGAACGACAGATCTTTGGGACAGTAGACAGTGTCTTCATCCATTGGGTAATGGAGTCAAAACTCAAGCTGAAATGCATGACTTAAAACTGATGACGTGACGACACAAATTGACTCTCACTCAACTAAAAACTGACTGAATACGTAACACAATCGACAAACTGGAAATGATGCTCAAATTGGAGGTTATTCAATACAACCTACTCTAACAGTTTCATTCATCACCTGATCAAGTGAAATGAAACAACCAATGCAACCAAGTAAGCATTCCGACTGTTTTTTGCATTCTCCACAAGTGCTTGCTTATGAACAACAAGAGAGAACCACTGAAAGGCAACTCCCATGACAACTTAGAAACAGATCCGTTGAATGATATGGATTCTCTATCTGACATCAAAAAAACTACATAAGGATCTAGAAATTTATGCACACTAGGACTTAGCTCATCCAATGGATTACTTCTCTTCCCCTCATACCATGAATGCAAACTTTGATCTAAACTTTGTGACGAGACTCCTGCTAAAAATGACAAAGAAACCGACTTTCGGATTAAGTTTGTATCCATACTTTTTCCAAGTTGACTGATGATAAACTTGCACATGAGTTAACTGGATAACTTCAAGAATAATGCGAAAGGATTTTCATAAACATCACTATTGATTTCCATTAATACATTACTGCTCTGGTCCAAGTAATCTTCATAGCTGGAAATTAAACTCTTCCTCACATCTGCACTGTCTTTCTCTGATTGCAGCAAGTTGTTAAAAGGATCCTGAATTTCATGAAATACCAAACTCTGTTGCTGATTATCAATCTCCTCATATGACTGTAAACATTGGTATGGGCTATGCAATGAACAATTTGTTAAACAAGACAACGAAGGTGACTTTTGAATAAGATTATTATCAACATTCTTTTCTGTCACATGGTTAGCTAATGGAGAAGAACTTTTATAGCAAACATCATCCAACACATGAGCCATAGGATCATCAAAAGTTTGAGAAGAATGTTGTGATGTATCCATTAAAACACATCCTACTGGTTGTTCATCTGTTTCTTTAGAGATATTACGAAGATTCTGCCTTATAAACTGAAATGCTTCGAAACAAAAGGGTACAGAATCCTCTTGCATCATTAGATTATGTACTTTAGCTGCCACACCTTCATCTGTAATCTGACCTTCATCCTCAACATTAAAACTGAGAGATTGTTAATTTCCTACAAGATGTTCATTTGAATATCTACTATGCAATTTACCTTTCAAAAATTGAAATGATTCAAAATAGAAAGGTAGGGAATCTTCTTGTATCATTTGATCATATGTGCCAGCTTCCGTGTCTTGATGTGCAACTTGACAATCAATGGCATTTGGGGGTTGGAAATCTGAGTATGAGAAATCTTGAACACGGTTTTCATTGTCCTCAAGATGATCCAAATCAACACTTGTTGACAATTGATTTTGGATTGCATGGAAGTTGTCTCTGATGAACTGAAATGACTCAAAGAAAAAAGGCAAATATCCTTCACTTACTTCAAAGTTTGCTACACTTTCCTCGTCACTATCATAGCTGATATGCATCAGTTAATCACTGTATTCAAGCTGCTGAAAGTGAACTTCCTCCTCCCACAAACTAGGTGCTGATTTGCCTACAATATTAGCTTCTATTTGGAGAACATAATCATCATCATACTGATCAAACTGAGGCAAATAATTAGTATAAAACACATCGTCAAGCATACATGTCAAATCAACAGATCTCACTTCTCCAAGATGATCTATAAAACAAGCACTATGACAACTCGGATAAGAAACAAAATGTTTTGGATCAACCACTTGTTCATGAACGTCCTTTTCCTTTTTTGCAGTCATTTTCCGCATCATCTCCTCTACGACACTCACCAAAATGTCAAGATTTTCCTCTGAAGGTGTATATTTCTTTGGATCCACGTTTTTCATCTCTTTTTATTTCAACCTTGCCCTTTGGATCAGTAGATGAGCCTCTACATTTATTGCATTGTTCTGCATCTCGTGAAGTGTCACAATATTCCTTCCTCTCAGCTAAAACTCCATTTTCGGATCAAAGGCACCCAGATAATGCAAGAGAGCAGATCTAGGAGGAGGCTTTATATCAACTGGAATCACATAATAAACTTGGTTAAATCTGGCCGAAAACTATTTTATTGTCTCCCCTGGCAATCTTTTTAGCTGGTTATACTCTTCTACAATCAAGAAAAGGTTCTGTCCAATCATCCACCTGTCAAGGAAAGCTTTGATGAACTGCTGTAAATCTGAGATGCTCGCATCAGGCATGGTTTTGAACCAACTCTTCACTTTGCCTTGCAAAGGCAGATAAAAAGGTTTAATATTAACATCTTCGTCATCAACCTCAAAAAGTTCTAGAAAAGTCTCAACATTCTGCACATGTTGCTCAACGTTGACATTGTTACACTCACCATCAAAACTTGGTAGGTATAGATAATAATTTGCAGGGAAAGCATGGAGTATAGAAGGTAAAACAATAGGTTTACACCTATCTGGGATTTTACGAGGTGGAGGAGTATGTACAGAAGGTTTAGAATCAGTCTTGGTCTCTTTAAGCTCATCAATTTGAAGACGCTCATCATAAGATTCATAAGAAGGGTCTTGAACAAGATTAAAGGCATGCAAATATTTGGTATTTACAATCTTCAAAGGGAAAGGGTCAACTGCAGGCCGAGGATATTTCCTCAAATACAATATACTTTGCAAAGCCTTCTTGAAATTCTCGGGAAAAGAGAAGAAATAATTTAGAACAAAGAACAAAATTTCTTGGATGAAATTCCAACTTGAATACCTGATCTGTCCATATTGTTCTTTCATGTTTTTGTTGGTTAGGTTCATCCTCCAGTGGATTCTTTGGATCTGATCTCAAAAATGATTTGGAATCGCCAGGTGAATGATTTCAGCCTTGCTATGTCTAATCGTTGTCCACCATCAAACATTAGATCTGAACTTGGTACATGTACTGGGGTGATCGTTTAGATCAGATGTTTCAGTTTATAAACTAGACTGGAGATTGATTGAAGTAGCATTCATCTACTTTCTCTAATGCAAAGCAAGAGCATTTCAATGGCTATCTAGCTAACTTCAAGCTCTGTCTGTAGTCTACAAAGCCAAACAATCAAAATAAACTTTCTTCCCCAGTGGAGTCGCCACTATGTTAGAGACTAGATTTGCCTTAGGCTGGAAAGGCAAGGTTCTAGGTCCACATCAAACCACGCTCAGCCTCGTAGCTAGCCCTACGACGATAGGAGAGGGCTATCTCCAAGTTAATATTGGCAAAATATGATCGATGAGGCTCAAGATGACTAAAACAGAAGCTAATTTTAGGCTAGGTATGAAGTACAAGGGTTTGATTTAAGTTTTTAGGAGTTTTTGTGTTGAAACAGGGAAAGGCAAATTTGGGCTTGGGGATTGAGGCACAATTTTTGCAGAGGTCTAAATGGGACAAGGAAGGAAATTGTCTTGATGATTTTAAAGGGAATGAATGGGTAGATCAGACTGGTGAGGAGCTAAGGAGAGCAAGAAGGTTTCAAGGATTCTCCTTAAACAGATGAAAACATTGAAGATCAAACAAATTTAAAGGCAGAGCATCACAATCTATGGATTCTACCTTAACACTTCATTTGTTCAATTGCAGAAGATGAGATAAGGAAAATGATACACATAAAAACTTACAATTACTGAGAGAAGCACACCACCAAAACATAAAGCCACATGGATCCCAAACAGTGCTGCCAAAACCCTCGTCTTTCTTTAGCCAAAAATGCAGAGAAAATATGTACAATGATATGCCTAAGCAATCCCAAGTGTCCAACCATGAAAATTACTGAGAAATTACATAATATATATAAGCCTAACTCCTTCCCATGCCTCTAGGGGTCAAGCTCATCATTCTAGGAGCTGTTTCAACCAATTCTAAACAAGGCACTGAAATCTAGGTAATCCAACAACTTGCCTCTATATGCTAAGAAATTGATTCATTCATTTAATTTTTACCTTTTAGTGAATGAATAATCTAGAACAAGTAAATATGTGCCAAAATTACATCATAGTCCTCAAGTTACATCAACATAGAACAATAATTACATCAAAAAGTCAAACTGGTCAAAACTGGGCGAAATTCTGAGCTGCTGAGTGAAAAACAAGCCAAAATTCTTTGTGCGTCGTGCTAAAATCGGTGTGCGTCACGACACTTTGGAGCTGATTTTGAGGCACTTCCTGAAGTCAAAATTGAGACCAAGTGTTCTTGTTGGAAAGCCCTGCATGTCTAGTTACCATCCCTAGTGGGATTTCTGGATTTGGATGTCATTTACCCCTCCAAAGCCTCAATCTCCCAAGACTGCTTCATGTGCGTCAAAATAGGGGCAGTGAGGTCATTCTTAGGGTGTTTTCTGACCCTTTAGGCAACCCAGAACTTTATGAAATCCTTAGGTAATCCATGAGCATACATAAATTTTGATGACAAATCCAAAAATGTAAAGTTTTCCTCCTAGAGACCTCCCAATTATAAGCGCACGCCAAGTGGCGCTACGAGTAGAACTGAAAAACCTGTTTTTAAAGCTAAAAAATTGAAAATTGAAAAACGTTTCTCCAAATTCCTTGAAATTTGGACTAAATGTGCCTCATCAAGTATCATGCTCAACCAAAGAGGCTTCAGCCAAGATTCGGAGTCTATCCTCCCTTTTTCGACATTTTAGTGCCCTCTTGGTGCATGCAGTTTCAGTTGTAAAGTCACTGTCTTGGTCATATAATGTATCAGTGTCCGCCTCTATGGTGTTGAAAGTCTATGCAAAGTGTATGTTTGGTTTGTTGAGAATGAAAAATGAGAACTTGGTGTCTTTTTTCAATTCCAAATGTGTGCCAAAGGGAAATGAGGGACTGTGAGGAAGAATATGGGAGGGGGAAAAGTAGATGATGGAGCTTGCCAAGTGACAATGTGCAACAGTCACTTTGAGGGATGTGGGAATGTAGGGATTTTGGAAGTGATATGGGAAAGGGAGAATGATAGGATCTTAGGATATTGAAAATGGGAAGAAGGGATGGGAGTTTAGAGGATAAGGGATTAGTTACAATGACAGGGATATGAGAAGGGAGGCGATCACAAGTAGGAAAACAAACTTGGCACCAAAATTATAATTTCAAAACACCGATTCATCAACACCAAAGGAGCAACTTTTAATACATAGGGTTCTCACACCATGAACCTTTGAATCTTCCCTCTAGACAACACCCGACAAAAGTTAAATTTCAATGGAAGGACTCTTGAACTTACTTGGAGCAGAAGAAATGGCATTTTGTGAGCTTGGATGACAGAAGTAGCATGAAATTGGCCTGTCAGTTCTGTGCACCACGTCGTGTGGGTGTGCCACGACAGTGGAAGTTTACATTATGAATCTACCCTCTATGCACCACGTGGCTTGTGTGCATCACGACCTCCTCCGATGCGCCGCGCGGCTTGTGTGCACCGCAACCTCCTCCGATGCGCCACACGGCATTTCAATCCACAGTCTTGACCGTCGAAAAACACAATTTGGTCCTCCAATCCTCCAATTGATATTATTTGACCTCTTGGCACAAAAAAATGTGTTACAAGTGATGAACATGGCTCATGGAGTGATGGGTTGATTTTTGATGAAGTAGTGATGAATTTGTGCTTTGGAGGTCCTGTACGCCGCGCACAAGCCCAGAGCGCCGTGACATGTGGGTGCGTCGCGCCCTTGAGAAAATACACTGTGTATTCTAGTTCTGTGCACTGCGCTCTGTGGGTGTGCCATGCTTCCTGTTGTATGCGCCGCAACACCTTAAACTCACACAGTCAACCTCTTTCAAACACGGTTTTGCTCTTACACATTCAAAACACAATTTCTCCCTTGGATTTTGAATGACTCTTGTTGCAAAGGAATAAATAGCTTTGAGAAATCTCTTGACAAGGGATGGTTTTGATTTTTACTTCTTCAAAATCCATTTTCTTATGTTTTGTTTTTGGCACTTTTTCACAATTAATAAAACTCTAATTTTTGACTTGCATGATGAATTTCTTGGCAATTTTTTGCAGGGACGGTGGCATGTCTCGACCAAGGAAGACCAGGGCTGCACCTGGAGATTTTGACAACTGAAAAACTTTTTGAAAATTACATGGAAATATACATAAAAACGAAATGTTGACTTTGCTTCAAAACAGAGTTTTGAAGAAAAGTCATAATCTATCCATATGACGATGAAATTCTTTGAAATGAGAACTTATTAAGGACCTCCCTCTGGCCTGCTAGCTTTATTGAACATCTTGAAGACACAACTTGAGAAACCCTAGACCTAGTACCTAGTGACCAAATTTTGCTTGAAGACTCACTGAAATGACAAAATTTGACCTTGACACCTCAAAATCATACTGTAAGAGCATGTTTGATCACTGGAGGAAGGCTGCAAGGACTAACACTAACAGGGACTTCATACCGGGGAGACCCCCTTTTGTTGGTAGACTTACAACACCATCAAAACCACATCCACTCATTGTTGCTATCACATAGGTCAAATGAATAGGGAAACAATTCCAATGTTGTAATCTTCTAGATTACACAACATTAAAGAGAAGCTAAATCTTACTAAGAATACTAGGAGCACACAAACATACAGAAAAAGAATACTTATTTGGGAAGGTTAAAAAACTACTTTTATATTAGTTTGTACCCACTCCAACTAATCACTCATTATGCTTACTTTATGCATTTACCACTTATTACATCAATTTACTTAATTTATTATGTAAAATATGGTGACTATTACATGAGCCTAATAGGCCTCTCAATAGAAACCTATCCTTGTGGATTAACAACCCATCCTCCATCCTCAAGTGATCATCACATTTAAGTCCTAATGGTCCTTACTATAAATAGTTTTTTATTTATATGAAGTTCTCCTCTATAAACAAGGCCTCTTTTACCTTAGTATTCTATTTGGATTTTCAAATATTGATGCCTACAAAATGGATCACTTGCGTGCTTCTCTAAGCACATATACAACTCTATTTTAATTCCCTTTATATTCTTATCTTGAAATTTTATTCACCAATGGGGGATATCCATATGATATACCTAAAATTCAAATGTTGTTGAACAAATAAATACTTCATCCCATTATGATCCATCATCAACATAAATATTTATCCCATCAAGTACTTCTACCACATATTTAGTGTGTGAATTATGGCTACTAATTCCATGGCATGAGTTATGTAATTCCTTTCATGTCCCTTCAACTTCCTTGACTCGTAATTTGTAATATGTCAATATTTCATGAATGTTTTATTGATCCGTTCTATTTAGATGTCTGTGCACACTATGAAATAATTTTTTTTCCTATAAGTTTTAAGATGGGAGCACTAACGAGTAGGTGTTTCAATTATAAAATATTATTACATATTCTTATGATCATACAAACATCCATTTTTTCCTCAAATAAGGTTTTTAGTTGGATAATATTAAATAATCCCCTAATGAATCTTTGGTAATACCCTACTAATGCCACAAATGATCTCACATCCATGGTAGCCTTTAATTTTTATAGGGCAAATAAAATCCCTTCAGTTTTTAAAAACATGACTTAAATAGTTTAATTATTATGATAAAAATTTCATTTGTTGAACTTATTATGAATTTGATGTTCTATGGTCACTTGCAACACTATTCTTAGATTCTCTTCATGCCCCTCTTGATACTTGTAGAAGATAAGAATGTCATCAATAAAAAAAAGAAAAAAATTATTTCTAAATTTGATGAGGATGTTATTCATCATATGCATGAATGTGGATGGTGCATTGGAAATTTTGTTGGACATGGAATACCCCCATGGCATGTTTTGGGGCTTAAAGCCCAAGTTTTGACTAATTCTATTTTAAAGACTCCGCAATTTGTGGGCACAGAGTGTGAAGTCATAATAGAGTCATAGGGTTGTCTGCCTTTGGTTTTGTAATGTAATGTCGATTTGAAAGATCTAGTAGAGTGAGGCTCTAAGTGTAGAAAGAACAATGAAGAAAGATGAGTCTAAGAAATTGATGAAGCAATGAGTCAAAGTGTAAGTTGTGTCTTTGGGTCATAGAGTAAGAGAAGGCTTTGCAGCTGAGTGTGCAGAGGCCTAGTAGTCCGCAACTGTGTGTGCGGACCCCTGAAGCTGAATGCACATGGCAAGTTGA
Source organism: Pinus taeda (assembly GCA_000404065.3). NCBI lineage: Eukaryota > Viridiplantae > Streptophyta > Pinopsida > Pinales > Pinaceae > Pinus > Pinus taeda. Next base: position 350,887 of record APFE031716229.1, read on the forward strand.
ATTTGTAACTATTGGAAGTATTAATAAAGATAAGTTTTACCATATTTCTTTGTATCTTTTCCTTTTTATGTATTATTGTGTATGAATTACAGGTTTACTATTTATTTGCTACATGAACTCATACGAATGTGCTGTATAAACAAATATAACATGAGGGATCCATTTACACGAAGATAACTAACTAGCATAAGACGATAAGTAAGATCTCGGGTGTGACTTAGGGAAATAGTGTAGACGGTTTCTCCAGCAGTGCAGAGGTCCCACAACCCTTGGTTAGGGTTGCGCGAAGGTGAATATATTAGGGCACAAAGGCTAGGGAAGTGCGCCAAGTAACCTGCATGAAGGGACTAATAGTTGGACCGAATAAACCCCATTAGACATCTCCAAGGTGCAAAAACCTAGTTCTAGAACCACCCCCATACTACTATGGGCGAGACCTCAGTCTACGCTCTATGGGCTGTTGCTGAAAGGGCCAGTAGTATAGGGATTTGTTTAGCTAATTAACTACGAACTTGGGTCAGGCCCCTACAAGCCAACAAATGGTTCTATTTTCGGGACTGGGATCTACATAGAGATGTCTGATGTCATATCACTCAAATCCAACTAAGAAAGAAATTGAAGATTTGTTAGACAGGAAGATTCATGAATTCACGATGCAGGAGAAAAGGAATCCACGACTATCAAAAGAAGAGTGGTTAGACTACTACTTCTACACAAATATCCATGAAAACTTCTTCGCATCTTTCCCTACCGAGCTATACGAGTGGATCACGGAGCTATCAAATATTAAAGGAAGGTGCATGATCGATAGACCTATTATGTGGAGTCAGGAATTGGTGGGTAGATTGGAAGCATCAGAGGATAATATCGCACATGCTATTGATCACTGGCTCGATGGAATTATAGGAGTATTCATCACTGAGTTCGTAGTAGATACTTCAGTCAGCTATAGCGAGGCAGAACGACGCTTCCTTAAAGGACCGTAACATAACTATGTTAAGTCTTTGAACACTTGGATTAAAATGCTACTGTGTGAAAAGTAGGTTATGCGAATACATTGATGTTTGGGGCTACGTGAAGTGGGAGAATTTACAGAAATGAAGGTAGTATAGAAGTAGAAACTAGCCCTTTGATTTCACCTCCGCAAGGAGATGAGGAAGAGCTCATGAAGGTCTCACCAAGAAGTACGATCAATTTGATAAGGTAGATGATTTCATGCATACCAGCCCCACCCACACGACCACTAGTTTCATTGTCTACACCACCATCTTCAACCATACCACCTCTGCCACCATCGCGAGTCAATATGGAAAGTGTGATAAAGTTGCTAGTGTTCAAGGGAGTAAGAAATGAAGATCCAGACCAGTTTTGGTTCATGATAAAAGCTGTATGGGAAGAATAGTGAGTTACATATGATAATATAAAGAAAGAAGCATTAGTTAGCACTCTACAGGACCACGCACTGACCTGGTACCTTAATCATTGCAATGAAAATCCAAATGTGGGGATCAGGGATATCCAAACTACATTGAACAAAGAGTTTATTAGGCTGAAGTTAGAGGCGCAGTCAATCATTGGGTTCAAGGAGATCACGAAGCTACTAGGTGAGACCCCTTGGGAGTTGGATCAAAGACTGTAGTGCATAATTCGTGAAGCTAATATGACTTTGACAGATGGACAACACCGTGAATGGTTTATAGCATCACTAATGCCAAATTTAAGGAACATGATGTTACAACAGAGGCTAACAACTCAAGCCGAGGCCTTGGAAATTGTGATGAGATTGCATGAGACCCCAATACAGGATCCTAACCTGGGATTTCAACAAATCCATGCATAGTTGAAAAAATTGTGCCTTAAGATGCAGAGTTTGAAACAGGACAAGACAACTCGGCTAGAGTTGCGCAACAAAGTATGGTGTGTTAAATGTAAGGGTCAAGGACATGACAAGGACCACTGCTCAGTGTTCGCGAATTACCTTACAGGAGGAGGACCAATGTCATTGAGACTGGAGGCACAAGTAGGACCTAGCGTAGCGCTGACATTATGGTCTACAATCTGTCAAATATGGGGAAAGCATGGCACGAAAAATTGCTATTTATTGCAAAAGTACATGCAGAATTCACAACAGTTGTTCTGTAATTTTTGTAGATTAGTGGGACATGTTGAGCGCATCTATAGAAGTTATGAACTAATGATGGATAGGACTCCCACCTACAGAGTTCAGGTCAAAGCGTGGCCCCTTAACTAAAACACAGGGATGGCGCGGACTGGATTTCAAGGGCGCATACGAGGCCGAGGTGGAAGAGGACCTAGAAGAGGTCTTGAACAGTTGATATGTTACAATTGTGAAGGGCCACAACATTATGCCCGTGGTTGTACAAATCCAACGCATCCATCATGTCTATATTGTAGATTGTTTGATCATGAGACAGAGGACTATCCCACACTAATAGCAAGGCTACGCGACAAGGGAGCACTCCAACCTCCCCCGACTGAGAACCTACAAATGATGAGTTCTGAGCTGCATGACGAAGAACCCAACATAAAAATTGTGCTCCGAAGTGGAATTACAACAGGGGATGATAAAGGCAAACAACCTTAAGATAGTACTCGGGTTCATAAAGCTCCAATGAAAGAACCAGAGTTTGATTTGGAGCGCACTAAGGAAACCTTCATGAAAGCTAGGAAGAGATTCACTAATACCTCCACTTCAAGAAGAAAAGATAGACCTGAGCCAGAAATGGATCCATCAATGCTTACGACGTTCTTAGAAACATGCATGAAGCTGCTGCGTGACAGCAAGGCTATAAAGGGACTACAAGAACTTATAAATAAATGCCCTGGGACTACGCCAGGAGAACTGCATGTAGTCCAGAAGGTCAGAAAGCATGCAACAAGGACAGGAAGAAAGATGAGATTGACTGTGTAGATTGGGGAATATGAAATGGACCAAGTGATTATGGACCTAGGGTCGAATGCGAACGTTCTACTGAAGCAAACATGGGAGTGCATGGGAAGGCCTACACTGAAATGGTCTCATATCCAACTACAAATGGCAAACCAACAAAAGATCCTACCTATGGGAAGATTACAGTGAATCACCATAGATATCGAAGGAGAAAGCACGCTTGCAGATTTTGAAGTGATAGAAATTTTTGATGATAGAAATCCATACCCTATTCTATTAGGGATAGATTGGCACTGACATGAATGGGTTGATAAATCTAAAGAAGCGCAAGATGATTTTTGAGAAAACAATTTGAGCGTAGTTGTAACATTGGACCCTACAGAAATATCGCGCTACACGAAACGAGTGCACGAATGTGAAAGAAATGATGATTTTGACTACATCTAAAGATAACCGCGTGATAGAAAGGCTGGGTGAATCCCCCCGCAGATAGACGAATCTCATGGGAATGTGAAAGCTCCTGTACATCGGATTCAGACAAAGAGATAGAGTGATGGAAAAATCAGTCACACGAGGTAACCATTCTAAAATGCTACATGATGACAAGATCATTGCACTACGTATCAATGGAATTAAGGGATCTGCCTACATATGATGGGTTAAGCGAGGTAGATAACTTCCTGAACAGATTCAAAAGAGAAGTAACTGAACAGCAATGCTTTAAGGCTTTGGAATGGGTACTGCGTGCTACGCTTGCAAAGTGGTGGGGTATGCACCAAGGAAGCTTTGTGGACTGGCATGATTGTAGGAGAATGATGTGCATGCAGTTTGGGAAGCCCCAGATGTGATTAAAAGACAAGTATGAAAGACAGGATGATCCCCATGCACAACTCGCCAAGTGGACAAAGGTTTATGGGGAACAACCACAACCTGAGTGGGTGCATCTGTTCTGTCATACCATAGATATTATACCCATGAACTGGTATATAGAGATGGATCTCCACCATGGGACGAGTGAATGGGATATCTTGCACGAAGGGTTCCTATTAACCTTCATGTTTGAGGATCGTTGGTGGGATACTATTGATGACATGCTACAAGCAGTAAAAGTAGCTACCTTTAAAATACCCTAGGAGCGAATAGAATTGATTTAGCTTGAATGGGTGACTCAACTAAGTTGTGCGCTGGAGTGTTATAATGTAAAAAACTGAAGAAGATGATGAGGATTCATGGAAAGTTAGAAACTGAAAGCTATTGAAACGTTCAATGGCCACTGATTGAAGAACCTGACATAATTGCGCTAATAAAAACAAAGTAGGTAAACATTGGTATGAAAGCCAAACCTAAGTACGTAATGCTCACTGACTATTGGGATGATGCGACAATGGATAAATTCGTTGAGTTACTCACGAGTACTAGGACCTATTCACCACCAAGATCATAGAGTTAAAATAAATTGTCAGATATTTAGGAATGATGTGGATCACATTAAAGCCCGACATGAAGCCAGTTAAGTAGAGGCCTTACCACTTGAATCCAAAGTACAAGGAGAAGGTCCGCATTGAACTAGACAAGATGCTCACAGCTAGAATCATTGAGCCAGTGGAAGAATCTGATTGGGTAAGCCCTATAGTAGTGCAGGATAAGAATATGTGTGGACCTCATAAAATTGAATGATGCACGTGTGCATGACCCATTCCCAAATCTATTCACAGATGAAGTACTGGAAAATGTCGTGGGGCAGGAAGCATATTCTTTCACTGATGGATTCTTAGGGTACCACCAGATCAAAATTGCGCTAGAAGATAGGAGTAAGAGAAACTTCGCAACTGAATGGGGCTGCTTTCAATACACTGTTATGCCATTTGGGTTGAAGAACACGCCTGCCATCTTTTCGTGCATAGTTGTTTCAGCATTCAAAGAATATATCCACAAGTTCCTGGAGGTTTATCTAGATGATTGGACTATATTTGGATTGTTTAATAACCATGTAGCAAGCTTATGCTTGATGTTGGATACCTACCGATGACACCAAATCACGTTGAACCTCAAGAAGCGCACATTCCTCGTTCACTTTGGGAAATTGTTGGGACATGTGGTTTGCAAACTGGGACTGATGGTAGACCCCACGAAGATTGCAATGATTCTAAATTTGGAAGCACCGCAAAGTGTCAAATAGTTGCATGCTACCTTGGGATATACGGTGTATTACAGGAAGTTCATCAAAATCTATGCCTAGATCACTGCGCTAATGGAGAAGTTGTTGAAAAAGGATATCACATTTTGCTGGAATGATGACTACATGAAGAGCCTAGATGTACTAAAAGAAAAATTGGCCTTTGCGCCAATCCTGGTCTTCTCGAAATGGGATGAGGAGTTTCATGTCCATGTTGACACAACGTGTATAGCGCTAGGAGTGATCCTAACACAGTAGGGTGGAGAAGGCATGGATCACCTTATCGCATTCGGGAGTCACATGTTTTCTAAACTATAAAAGAACTATTCCACCACTGGAAGCGAAGGATTGGCTATGTTGTACGCGCTCCAAAAATATCGACACTATTTGCTAGGGGAACACTTCAAGATATATACAGATCATTCCATGCTGAAATGCTTGGTCAATAAACCTGTGTTGGGGGGGGCGCACATACAAGTGGCTCTTATTGTTCCAAGACTATGATTTTTAGGTCATTGAGAAGCTTGGATGCCTAAACGTGGGATCATATCACTTGTTGCTCATTGAGACAGGAGAGTAACCTACTAGTTTAGAAGAAGGATTACCTAACGCACAGCTCTTTGTTGTGCACGTAGCAGATGGACACTTTAAGTGTATAATCCACTTTCTAACAATGGGAACTACACCGAAAGAATACTTCGTCCAATTGAAGAAGGAATTGGTGGTGCGCATGACTGATTTTTCTATCATTGCGGGGCACCTTTATAATATGGGCAATGAAAAGATACTGTGAAGGTATGTACCTAAATTTGAATGAATATAGATCTTTGTGGATGCGCATGGGGGAAATGTAGGAGGACACTATGTGGGGTGAGTGACCGCACAAAATATTCTTCGTGCAGAGTTGTGGTGGCCAACCCTTCATTAGGATTCAAAAGCACACTACAAGGCCTATGATGTATGTCAAAGAACAGGTAAACCATCATGGAGGGATGAGATGCCTTTGAATCCATAAATGACGTTGCAACCCTTCAAAAACTGGGCGATTGAATTTGTAGGCCCTATCAAACCTTAGGGAAAGACAGGTGCACGATACATTATCACTGCGACAAAGTACCTGACTGGTTGGGCAGAAGCGTAGTTGGTAAAAGATTGCACAGCCACCACAACTGCGAATTTTTTGTTCAAACACGTATTGACATGATTTGGATGTCTGAAGATCTTGATGAGGATCGAGGTACACATTTCCTGAATGAAACAATCAACGCTCTAATAGAAGAGTTTCAGGTTTATTATCAGAAAATCACGTTGTATCACCCACAAGCCAGTGGGATAATAGAAACATTTAACAAAATATTCGACACTGCACTGACCAAAGTCTACAATGCACAACAAAGTGTTTGGGACCTACGCATACCTATAGTACTATGGGCTTATAGAACAATGTGTAAGAAATTGACGGGACAGACACATTTCTGATTCGTCTATGGAGTGGAAGCTATCATGCCAATGGAATATATTGTTCCTAGTTTGTGCATAACAACACTCTCTAGTATGTTAGACTGTGGAGCCCTGGAGGAACAACACGCGCAGTTGGAGGAATTGGAAGAGGAATGGTTTCTGGTTAGCTTCCATCAACAAGTACAAAAGTTGTGCGAAAAGGCCTGGTACGATCAACATATTAGGTTGCGTACCTTCAAAATAAACGATTTAGTGTTGCTATATGATAGTAAGTTTGATAAATTCTTGGGGAAGTTCCAAATGCATTGGTTGGGCCCATACGTTGTTAAGGAAGTCACAGACGGAGGCGTTGTGCAGCTGGTCAAGCTAAATGGAGAACCTCTCCCATGCAAAGTGAATTCCAATCAGCTAAATCCCTACACGGGTGGCCTAGATATCTGACTAGCCAACAAAAGCACAGTCATAGTGCCTTAGGAAGCTAAAAGAAGGCACAAGACTATCAACAAATATAGGGGATGCATGAGCAGATCTAGGGAAGAAGTTCAGACACTACGTTCTGAGAACAACGTGTACAGGAGATTCAGCACGCAACGTCTTAGTGCGTTGCCAACCTTGCAGCTGTTTGAGCAGAGTTGGAGGGTCTCTGCACACAGATCTCTGCACTAATAGAGTGACTTGAGTATGAGTCACAATGTTTGTGTTGGGGGCCTTTTGGGCGTGGAATCCCCCCAAGGCATGTTTTGGGACTTAAAGCCCAAGTTTTGACTAAGTCTATTGTGAAGACTCTGCAATTTTTGGGCATGGAGCGCCAAGGCATAATAGAGTCATAGGGTTTTCCACCCTTGGTTTTGTAATGTAATTTCGGTTTGAAATATCTACCATTGATCCGTGGACCATGCAATTGTATAAACAGAGCGAGGCTCTAAGTGTAAAAATAACAATGAAGAAATATGAGTCTAAGAAATTGATGAAGCATTGAGTTGAAGTGTAAGTTATGTCTTTGGGTCATAGAGTAGGAGAAGGCTCTGAAGTTGAGTGTGCAGAGGCCTAGTAGTCCGCAGCTAAGTGCGCAGACCCCTGTAGCTGAGTGTGCAGGGCAGGTCAAGTCTATAGCCATTAGAAGTATTAATAAAGAGAAGTTTTACCATATCTTTGTGTATCTTTTCCTGTTTATGTATTATTGGATATGAATTACAAGTTTAATGTTTATTTGTTGTGCAAAATCATATGAATGTGTTGTATAAACAAATATAACACAAGGCATCCATTTACCCGAAGATAACTAACTGGTGTAAGAAGATAAGTAAGATCTCAGGTGTGACTTAGGGAAATAGTGCAAAGCGCTACTCCAGCCCCTTGTTAGGGATGCGCGAAGGCGAATATATCATGGCACCGATTCCAAGGAAGTGCACGAAGTAACCTGTGTGACAGGACTAATAGTTGGACTAAATCAACCCCATCAAACATCTCTAGGGTGTGGGAACCTAGTTCCAGCACCCCCCAATACTGCTTCGGGTGAGACCTCAGTTCACACTCAATGGACTATTGCCGAAAGGGCCAGTAGTACAGGGATTTGTTTGGCTAATTAACTCTGAACATGGGCTAGGCCCCTACAAGCCAACAAAGTCGAAATGGAATTTCCATGAACTCACAATGTCCATACATTTTTCTAAATACCATTTGGTTGATTCCTTTATCTATAATATTGAATTTCTGGTAACCATACCTTAAGCTAATTTTAAAAAATATGGTAGCCCCTTGTAGTTGATTAAAAACCTATCGATCTATGGTAAAGAATAGTTGTTATTTATACGTGATTATTGAATTATAAATAGTTAGTAAATAATTTTAATGTTTCATCACTCTTTTTCATGAGCAATGTTAGTGCTCCCTAATGGGACACACAACCTAATATATCCATTCTCCAATATCTCTTGTAATTATATTTTCAATTATATTAATTCATTGGTAATCATTTTGTAATGGATGTTGGAAAAATGTGCATCTCTTAGTACTAGATTCATGGAGAAATATGTCTTTCCTAGCAAGTAGTCCTGACACCTCATTTGCAAACATGTCCCTGAGTTTATAAATTATTAGTTATTTCTCTCGAAAACATGAATATCATATATTTGGAACCCTTTACTAAAATAATTCTTCAACTATAATGATGATACTTTTCTTATGGAAACATGCTTCAATATGGCCTTCATTTTTCTGAAGTTTCCCTCATAATCTATACATTCAAGAGGTTTTGTCTAATATTCTACCTTGACTTGTGCTACCATCTAATCCATCCCATTATAGACATCATATGATTCAAGGGAAATATTTTTATGTATTCCCCTTATTTTGCTCATTTCCAATGGGCATGCTTACACTAGCTCACTCACCTTTCTCTCTATACTTGTAGCCAACTGCAATAATCCTAAATGATTGTGTTTGTGCTTCTAGAGGGCACAAGAACCAATGGATTGAGATGAAACATATGTATTGCTATATTTATAATTAATCAAAATGGAAATGTATCTCTTAGCAATGTTACCTTCTACCTCCACCACTGAGGCTTGGTGTTCTACTTGTCGATCTTCTCTACTAGCATGAATTCGAGGAGTAGTTCTTGTTGTATTATTAATTTTCATAGCTTATTTAACATGGTTAATTATTTTATAGTATTATATAATGGGGATGATCCATGGGAATATTCTCCTCTCCACATACTCAACATTTTACTGGTCCTTTCCATGATTTCCTCACCTTCTCTTCCTCTCCCTCTACTAGTTTCTTTCCACATTAAACTAGATAATTGTACTAGTACTTACCAGGTTGAGGCTATACCATTCATATTAAAAAAATCTACTCTAATATGGATATACCTAGGGAAAATTTTCACTTAAAATTTATTCTTCAACTCAAGAATCCATGCCTCAACTTCACTTGTTGTCATCTCACATCAAAGGTAGGTGACTTCACCTTCTTAACATCCTCTCACATGAGGTCTTTGGATTTCTCCTTCCTATTGTGCCTATGAGAAGTAAGATTTGTGTGGTTACTATATTATTCATCGGAATTAGTTTCATCCTTATTAGAGGAATTTGTCAATGTCTCTTCACATTATGCACAAAATTAGCACGATGGAATTGTTTCTTGGGAGAACCCTTTCCTACATTTCTTATGATTGGATCTTGATGTGAGTTGTTTCTACTACAAATTTTAGATAAAATGTGTAGTAGAGAAACATTTAGCTCATTTTATTTTTCTTGACCTTGAATTATCCTTTCAATGTTTACTTTGCAACATTGAACCCATACTTTTAGAGTTTTGATGGTTTCTACCATATCCATTGCAGTTTCAACATCTCTCCTTTCATTTGATTCAAATTCATGGGGGATATTTAATGTATCTACTTTTAGTTGATTCTTATTCATGGGGATGTGATGAAACTTCCATGATGAAATATATTGGGCACAAGCTACTCTAAGTCTTCACTTCATTCTCTCTTTGTGTGAGGCAATAAAATTAGCTTTTTACTCTAAATTGTTTATTGAATTTAATTTATTTTTAATCCTTTTTACTAATATCACAAATCACCTTTGCTGAAATATAGTTTTGGTTGACCAGTAGTAGTAAAATGTTTTAACCATAGATATAATAACATTTTTCATATAACAAAATCCATAAAAAAATTTAGGTAGGTGTGTAATGAATTTATTACTCTTAATTACCTAACTTTATACAATTGTAAATCCACTTTTGGGAACATGGATGCTTTCTACTCATAAAGACTTTTCCAATGGCTATTATCTTGCTTAATTCAAAGATTTGATCAAGAATTTTTGGCCTTCTAAAGTTCTTATTGTTCTACATTGATTATGTCATCATGTTTATATGGAACCACATGATCTAGATGATGTGGCATCACATGAGTAAAAACCTTCATTGTCACAATGTATTACATTATTGAACATTTTATTTAGTGCAATGTGTCACACCTAAAAAAACTGCTCACAACAAGGCTTATTGCATTAGAGAAATTTTTCCTCAATCTAATAAAGGAAGACCTTGTCCCTTTATTGCATTCCAATATAGATTTTTTTCTTGAAAAAAGGAGGTTCTTTACCTTTATCACACTACAAGAAGGTGTCATTTCCTATGACATCACACAAAGTTTTATGGTGCTATAGATTGCATCATGCAAATTTTTCATTGACATGAGTGTTTTTCTTCCTACTTTTCCTTCTTCCTTTTCTTTCTTTCCTTTTTCTTCTTCTCCTCCTTCCTTCTATCTTCTCTATATCATTCCTCCATAGTTTATCTTTAGTTCCATGTTGTGCCTCAAAATTAGGTGTGACATATCACATAAAGCTAATTTTAGTTCAGTACATTATGCCACATTCTACTTTCTTTTGGCCCAAAGATGGAAGACTCACTATTCCTTCCCTTAGCCTTTCCTACCCTTCCTTGTATTGTAAGAAATTTTCCTTCATGTGATAAACAATATGCCATATGAAGTCTTCCCTCATGTAGTATACATAGTATATAAGTTTTCCTTAGAATAAAATTTCCAAAAAAATCTTATCCTCTCGTACAAAGACTAAGTGTTTTAACTAGGGTAAAAAAGATTCTTTTTAAGCCCTCATTTTGCTTCTACATAACATGAAAATGGGTGTTAATATTTAGAATTATGTTTTATTGATCGCAAGAAAATATGATGGCCTTCTAAGGCCGAAATTCTTTAAAATCAAATAGAGGATATGCTTCCTCTCTCTTGCTTATAAACTGAATTGGCAAAGGATTGGCAGGTTCTGCCTTTTAAACTTTTTATCACATTTTTTTACAGATTGTTGGAAAAGATAATTAACTCGAAATATGGCTTCACAAAGTTAAGCCCTACTTTCTTGTGTTTCTCTCCACACAAAAATTTTAATTTCATTCGCATTGTTTAAACTACAATGCACCGATCCATCCCATCAGAGGCGATACATAAACAAGGTTACTAATTTCATATGAATTGCTCAAATCACATACAACTAGCACACCATGACTCTCATACCACATACCTGTATGTAGAGATCCTTTATACACAGGGATTTATCCATGTAGCTATTATACAAAAAATTACACATAGTGAATTTATGAATCCAATGTTCAATCTTGAGATGTTACACACTTCTTTCAACTAATACTTAGAAAATATCAAAAGATGCACAAAAATCACATATTCACACCAAAACCCAAAACAAACCCTTTTTGTCTACTCTATAGAGCCACTACACTTGGAAAAAAATGTCACTTCTAATTACAAAATCCCTATATTTTTATTCAACACTCATTTGAAGGGATTAACAACCAAATCCCAGTTGAATATAACAAGAACGGTTACAGTAGACACTTGGGTCAAAAAGCCTTCCTCAAGGCCAAGAAAGATCCTTCAATCCGAAGAGATCCTAAAGATCGTGTCATGGGGGTTAACCTACCTTACATGCAAGGGACCACGGACAGGATTGCGAGGATTCTGAGGAAGTATGATGTGCCCGCAACTTTTAGGCCTCTCAATACTATCCGTGGCTCCCTCAGGTCTGTAAAAGATCCTATTGACCCTAAAGACATGAAGGGCGTCTATGTCATTCCTTGTTCCTGTGGGACACCATATATCGGTGAGACGGGTCGCTCTGTCAATCAAAGGATTAGCGAGCATTTGGCTGACTTAAGGCATGGGAGGACCAAGTCCTCAGCCATGGCTGAACATGCCGAGAAGACTAAGCATCATGTCTGTATTGAAGAGGCTCAAGTCGTTCTAAAGTTGTGCAATTTCACCATCGAAAATTTAGAGAGGCCCTAGAGATTGAGAAAAGGCCGAAAAATCTCAATAGGGATGATGGTTGGAAGATTAGTAGTTGTTGGGTTCCAGCCCTGTCTTCCTAGCCTCATCATTCCCTCTTCTCTAAGGACTCAGGGTTTCCTTTTCCCTCCCCTTAGAGGTGATGTCTGTGGTTGGTCTTTTTGTTTTCCCTTGGTTTATTATAATTTTAATATATATTTAGCTTTTAAACTTAACCTCCTAATGGTTTGTTGAAGTGGTTTAATTTTCTATTATCTTAATTTCCTAATATTATTCATTATATTATTAGCGATTAATAAGATAATTAATAAATAAATTTCGAACCATTAATTGTAATAATTTATTTACCTATTTACAATTAATTTTGAACGGTTATTATTTGGGTATATTCAAACTTAAATATTATAATAATTTAT
>APFE031716239.1:4434-17123 GCA_000404065.3 Pinus taeda
TGGATCAACGAAGGTAGGCTGCTACAACAAGCGTTGGACCTAAGGTAAGATCGAAAAACACTTGGTTTCTCATAGGATAATGTATATTTAGAGAAGGATTGCTCTTACTTGTTTTGTTTGTCACTAGAGAGCCTTAGACTCCTAGGGAGGTTAGTTTTGTCAGCAAAAATAACTCTTTCTGCATGACATCATTATTGAAGATAGTTTGACCATGTGATAGAGGAATGTCCAATACTTATGGAAAAGATGCGAGAAAAGAAGATGCAGCTCCAATGTCCTACAATGAACGTCCATATGATGAGGGTGTAACCTTGCGAAGAAGATCATAGCATAAATATAGTAACAAGAAGTGGTATGGCCACTAGCGCAGATAAGGGCAAGTAACTTGAGACTAACGGGTGGGTGCACAATGTTGCCGAGAAAGAAATAGAATTTAATCTTAATCATGCTAAAGAGACCTTCATGGAAGAAAAGAAGAACTTCATTGAGGCCTCCACCTCGGGAAGCGAGGAGAAAATGTGAGAAACTAGTATGACATAAGGGGTAGATCTTTCGGTATTAGCTATGTTTCTAAAGAACTATATGAAGTTACTACGCGATAAGAAATAAATAGAAAGGTTGCAGGAGTTAATTGACAAGTGTGCAAATAAAGAAAATGCCCCTGCTGAACAATGCACCATGAGAAAATTGGTAAGCATAAGAAGCGAACGAGGCGCGAGATGATGTTGACTGCGCAAATAGGAGAATATGAAATGGAATAGGAAATCTTGGATTTGGGATCTGATGCAAATGTCCTGCCTAAGAAGGTGTGGGAAAGGATGGGGATACCTACGCTGTAGTGGTCTCCTATTCAGCTGCACATGGAAAATCAATAGAAGGTTATTTCGATGGGGCACCTATATGGTGTAACGGTAGATATTGAGGGTGCTAGCACGCTAGCTATCTTTGAGGTCATTGAAATAGTGGATGATAGTAACCCGTACCCCACGCTATTAGGAATTGACTGGGATTTTTATATGGACATGGTAATCAACTTGAAGAAGTGGAAAATGATGTTTGAAAGGAAGTCGCTCAAGGTTGTAGTCCCACTAGACCCTGCTAAAGGAGCATGTTATACTGAACCTGTTCATGACTTTGTGGAAAATGATGATGATATTGATTAGATATACAACATCATAGTGTGAAATGAATATTGGATCAATCCTATGACTGATGGATGAATTGCGTGGGACAGGGATAGTTCCTGCACCTCAGACTTAAATGAGGAGCTTGAACAACAAAATCAGTTGCATGAAGTATCTACGCTCCATTGCAATATGACGACCAAATCACTGTGGTGTGTCTCAACTGAGGTAAGGAAGCTTCCACATTATGATGGTTTGACTAATGTAGATATGTTTTTAGATAAATTTGAAAGGGAAGTACCAAAAGAACATCACTTCCAAGCCCTAGAGTTTGCACTGCGTGATACGCCTGCCCTCTGGTGGGGTATGCATAAGGAGAGCTTCGCTGGATGAAATGAATACAGAATAATGATGAGATTAAGGTTTTGGTATGCTAATACTCAGATGAAAAAAACGTACAATGGGAAGAATGATCCTCATGATCATCTGGCACGATGGACTAAGGCTTGGGGAACAGAGCCACAACCAAAATGGGTGCACATTTTCTGCCATACCTTAGATACAATCCCAATGAATTGGTATTTGGAAATGGAACTTTGCCATGGGAAACCTAAATGGGATATCTTAAGAGAGAGTTATTATTGACTTTCAGCTTTGAGGATGGGTTTGAATGCATTGATGATATGCTCCAGGAGATAAAGCAGCTATATTCAGAATGCCTAAGGAACCAGTAGAATGGGCTCAGTTGGATTGGAGTTCACAGTTGCGCCATGCGCTGGAATGTTACAATGTGATTGCTGAAGAGGAAGAAGAAGACCCATAGAATATTAACATTCCAGAGACAAAGGGACAATGTGAAGTCGAAGGATTGCAAGATGAGAACCTGAATATATCAGAACCTTTGAAAACTAGACAAGTAAAGACCTTATCGGCTCAATCCAAAGTATAAATAAAAGGTGCACCAAGAGCTTGATAAGATGTTGGATGTCAGTGTTATTGAACCATTAGAGGAATTCAATTAGGTAAGCCCAATGGTTTTTCAGGGGAAGAAACATAAAGGAAAAATTAGGATATGCGTAGATCTAAGAAAGTTGAATGATGCATGCGAGCACGATCCATTTCCAAGACCATTTAAAGATGAAGTATTAGAGAATGTTGGAGGATAGGAGGCTTATTTTTTTACTAATGGCTTTTCAGGATACCATCAAATAAAGATCACGCCAGAAGACCGAAGCAAGAAAACCTTGACGACAGAGTGGGGCTTCTTTCAGTATACAATAATGCCATTTGGATTAAAGAATGTGCCTGCAATCTTCTCTCGAGATGTCATCCTGACGTTAAAAGAATTTATCCATAAATTTTTGGAGGTTTATTTTGACGATTGGACTGTATTTGGGTTGGTAAAGCACCATGTTGCAAGTCTATGCCTTATGTTGGATACATGTCAAAGGTATCAGATTGCACTAAATTTGAAGAAGTCCATATTCTGTGTGCCCTTTGGAATTTTGCTCGGCCATCTAGTATATAAGCAAGGATTTGATGGACCCTACGAAGATCATTGTGATTGTGAATTTGGAAGCTCCTAGGAACATCAAACAACTACGCGTGAACTTGGGGCACACTGGGTATTATAGAAAATTTACCAAGGTGTATGCTCAGATAACCGCACCGATGGAAAAATTATTGAAGAAAGATGCGATGTTTTGTTGGGATGAACAATGTCAATGTAGTTGTGCTAAAGGAAAATATGGTAATTATGCCTAATTAGTGTTTCCAGAATGGAAGAAAGAATTCCATGTGCATGTAGATGCCTCTTTGTTACACAGTATTTTGTCACCGTCCCTGTTACCCATTCTCCTGTACATTGGAGGACCTATTCCGGGACCTATGAGAAGTGACATGACTTGAAAACACCGGCATTGTATCCCTTAGAGTATGTATTTCATATGCCTTGAAGACACCTTCTACAAAATACCCAAAAATATAGCCCTTTCTCCATTGGCACTATTCCACAGTGTATCACTCGTGCCAATCGGGGAAATCCTCCAAAGAGGGTGCGCCAACTAGCGCTCTGTCTCAGAGTCGCACTAGCACTAACCCAGTTGGGTAAAGTTTCTAACAAACAAACTTCCGAAGGTTCCTTCTAAACTATCCATGAACTGATTCCAGTTTGAGTTAGTTGAGTTGGGCTTCGTATCTCCCAAGGAGGGAAGTAGTTCTCCACCTCTCATGGAAGCTTCCTAATGATAAGGACAATCCCATGAATCAAGTGGATGGTCTTATCTACTCCTCCTACCTCTATATAAGCTTGTCCCTTTGCCTTTGACAAGCTAGTTAGTAATTCTACTCTTCAAGCTCCCAAATCTAAGTCCCAAAGTCTGAGAATTGCTAAGCTCATGTTGCAAGAGGCCTTGTTCATCCATATGAGGCTAAATCTTTAAGGAGGAGATCCATGTCCAAGTAATCAAGGAGAGAGAGGCTTGTTCCCATCCCCTAAAAGCTTTGCAAGGCATGTGTTGCTGATCACCCAGTCAAAGGAGGATTTGATGTTAGAACTTGGTTGTATTCTCTTTTGTTTATCAATAACAATAGATGACTATCATTATGGTTCCACTCATGTGTCTTTGTTATGATTTTTTGAGTTGTATCCTTTTTGACTGATACATAGTTGCATTTCTTGGATTTTATGCTTGTATTTGTCTTGTTCTTTGCATGCGCAGGTGTCTATTCACGACGATCGTGAGGATTGTGACCAGCTGAAGCGAAAGAACGGAAGCGACGACTCTTCTACGGATACTAGCGTTGGATTCGAGGTAGGCTCTCATCATTGGCCTTACTTTGCAATTAGGAACCTGCATATTAGCATTGTTTGATTGTTGCTAGACCCCATTTAGGCTAGTGGGATCGCCTCTGTCTGCAGAGGGGATTTACCTATACAACAATTTGGCGACTCCGCTGGGGAGTTGGCTTTTGCCTTGTTTGTTTATCTTGTCTTGTTGTTTGATTTGTAAACTTTAGACGGAGCTTGAAGTCTGGCCAGATAACCTTCGAAACGCTATTTCTTTTCATTAGCGAAGTAGATCAATGCTACTTCAGTCCATCTTTGGTTTGGTTTGCAAACTGAATGACTTGGGACTAGCCTTGTTCCTTGATTGTTTCCTTGGTTTCTCCCACTTGTTTTGCTTTCTGGGTTGGATACCTGTGTTGTTTTGCCTCTTGAGAGTACTTAGGTATTGCTGGTTTAGCCTTGGCTCTTGTGTTTTTATTTTTCCATAGCAAACTCGATTAGCGCTAGTTTATAGCGTGACAGTCGCGCCAGTTGGCGCATGTTGCACACTTACAACCCGTGCCAATCCCTGAAAGGCACTAGTTGCAGCCTGACAATCGTGCCAGGCCTGTAAACTTTTGAAGTTTGCTTGGTTCTTAACTTTTTGAGCTTTGGTTTTGTCCTAAGTACCTTTATTACACTACTTAAGTGTGTTGGAGTGTGATTTGACTGGTTTCGATCGCTACCCTTTGGGTGTTTGCTTTTTTCTATCGATTTCGCATTTCTAGACCTAGGGCATCTAGTGGCTTTGTGAATTGAGCCTTCCTAAGGTGTTTTGGTCTTTTGTTGTCCAGTCGACTCTTTTGTTTGCTCCCTTACACTTGTTTGGTAGTTGTGAATCTCTTTGTTGCATTGTTTGGGTGATTTGCTTCGTCTTCACTTGAATTCCGCTTCATCTCACTTTGAGCCCAGATCACATGGCTCATTGTTCGCTTTGGGATCTTTCTGGTTCTTTAGATGTTTGATTTGCTGATTTGAGGAATTGAACGTGTGTGTATTGGTTAGAATTTGTTTGTATTATTTCTCAAAAGTTCTTTAATGCATTTTGCTGTTATTGAAAAAGAAAATCTCTTTTGCTTTGAAACAGTTAATGAAAATTGGGACTTTTCGTTTCGATTAGTGATTTAATAATATTAAAAGAAAAGTTTATTGATTTGCATTAGCTGCATTAGGGAAACTCTTTGTTGTTTGTGATCATTTCATTTGCATGAAAGCTCTCTAACTCTCTTGTAATTAGCATTCATCGAATGGAATGACATGTTTTGGCATATAGATTGCATTTAGGGATTTTAAGAAATTACATACGGTAGGACTTGAAAACTGAAACTTAACTCAAGATCAACTTTAAAATAAATTGAATGAACTTAAAAACACATTGGAACATAACGCTCACATTCTAGAGGTCTAGGCTAGAGGCGTGCTCCGGCGTCGTTAAACCTAGTCACTTTTGTTCTCACATTAAGGTTGGGTGATTCCTCCTTGTGTGACTCAACTGTGGTCTAGTACAGACTTGTGCTCCCACGTACTGTCACGTATATATGGGGAGACTCCACTAGGTTATCATCCTTGATCCATAGGAAGTCGTGTTTTCCGCCTTACAGCCCGTAATGCACCGAACACAACATTTGAGAAGATTGATTGCCATACGGAAAGTCCTTGGCTTTCATATGATTGCTAAGGTATATATGCAGTTTTACGGATTGTCTGGTAAACCCCTTGCCTAGTTTCTCCAGAGTAGTCACTTTTCTTATCCTTTTCGGACTCCTTAAATGAAAAGGCTCACTTGAGCATTTGTCACTTCGAGCTCACTAAATATTTGAAGGTGACTAGAGTCATCTTTTGTCCTTTTCTTGACTCTTAAAACATGAAAAGGTCAAGTTGTGTCCTAATGTCTTAAAAATTTATTCGACCACGATTACATTTACCTTGTTAGATCTTGTTTGCGTTAGGTTTGAGTAGGGTCTTTTATCATTAGTTTTGCTAGGTTTTTTGTTGAATTCGATCATCCTAGCGGATCCATCAATCCCGTCTCCCATCCCGAGTGACCAAGGGTCTCCTTCTTCTGCTGCTCCTGAGACACCAGTTTGTGGTAACACTTTCCCTGTTGTTCCAAGTGTCCAACCGTTGAACTCTCATGCTCCAGAGGACAAGCTTTACGATTTGTTTTAGAACCCTGTCTGGGATCCTTCTGAAGAGGATTATCCCTCTACTCCTACTGGCGTTTCGACCTCGATGGCTTCTTCTGATATGGAAGATACATCTCCTGTATCGAGTGGAACACCTGTTATGTTGAGTATTAAGACTCCCACCTAGCCACATCCCCAGTCATATCTACACCCTACACTGTTACACCTCTCGATATTACAGTGCCTGCGCGTTATATATCTCTGAGGGATGCCATGGGCTCTGGGAATTCCTCTTCTATGTGGGATAATAACATCGTTCCCACTACGGGATATTTTGTTTCCCAAGTTCACCATACCGCTGTCACATCAGTTCCGACCAATCCGACCATTTGTGTCACATCATCGACTCCTGTTGCTAGTGCCATTACGGCATCTTCCGTCGTAACTACTGTTGCCGGCCCATCCCATGGTCCAGTACATAGTGGTCAATCGGCACATGCTGCTAGAGTCGTTCACCCTGCAAGTAGTGCCCCACCTTCTTCTGATGCCATTTCAGTAGGGGGCATATTCTCAATACTTGCATGTTGTCCAAATTCCAGGCGTGCAAGGCCCCTATTATGACCCTATAGGTCATCATTTGTATACCTCCTTGCCAGCTCAACCTGCAGTTGAGTCTTCAATTCCGTTGAATGTTGCTTGGGGTACCACTGGTTATGGTGGTGGCTAATTCCGTCCGAATCAACGACAGCCATATCAAGGACCATCATACCAAGGTCAGCCGTCCTACACACAGCCTAATTATGGGCAGCAGTATTATGGCCAAACTTATCCAGGGCAACCTGGAGGCTCACAAGGACAACCCTCCCAGGGACAACCTTCGGCCTCTGGTGGTCCGTCTTTTACCTATCTTGGGCAGCCTTCTGGAAACCCGGGACAACCTTATGCCCAACAAGGACAACCTGGAGTCTAGCAGGGATACCCTTCGGGTCAACCCTACGGGAATCCGGGACAACCTTACGCACAACAAGGACAAACTGGAACCCAGCAAGGGTACCCTTCTGGGCAGGGTGGCCAGCCTTACATGTAGCAAGGCCAGCCTGCTGCTTAGACGAGTCAGCCATCTGGTCTACAAGGACAATCTTTGGTTGCGCAAGGACAACCAAACACCCAACAAACTCAACCTTCTAGGCAAGTAGGTCCGTCTCAGATCCAACGAGGACAACCTTCCGGCGAGATGGCCCAACCTCAGTCTTTGCAAGGATATCTCTCTGGGCTTGCCCAACCGGGCATGCAGATGATTCCTGCTTCTCAAGCTCAACTCGGTTACTAGCCCCAAAATCAAACTGGTCTCCAGTCACAAGGTGGGTATCAATCCCAACCTTCTTATCAAACGCAGCCTAGTTCCCAGGCTCAATATGGAGCCCAGCAACTGTATGGATACCAGCAACCCCAGGGGAAAAATCAATTTGCCCCGTATCAAAATTATCAACAGCCGCAGACCACTCCTTATCAAAATTATCAGCAACCCAATGTTGCTCCTGCCAGTCAGTATGGTAACCAATGGGGTGCTCAGGGGCAGAACCAGAATCAACCGTCTGGTTATGGATATAACCCTTATGGACAGAGTTCCTATGGACAAGGTCCTTTTGGACCTGGCCCATCAGGACAAGGTCAATGGGGGCAACCAGCAATTGGGTGGAACTCTGGCCCTACCTCATATCCACAGATTTCCTTCAACCCACAGCTACCATTTCTAGCGACGTTGGAACTGCTCGATGTGTCAAAGTTAACCAATGATCCTATCTTGCATAATCCACAATGGCTGCCATTTCCAACTAAGATACCTGGCGATTGTCCCAAGTTTGATGGCAAAGCTAGAGAAGACCCTCAATCTTGATGATTCAGTTTGGCTTCACCTATTCCAAAGGACTCTCAACGGCTCTGTTGCTAAATGGTACATTGAATTGATCCGTGCGTCTTTTCAAGATTTTAATTCATTGGCAATGGCATTCCTCACTCATTTTCAGTTTCCGATTCAGTACGAGACGGGAACTCATCTCCTTACATCTCTCAAGTACGACACGGCTACGCACATCTCTGATCACATACATGAATGGAGAAGGTGTCATCGGTTGATCAAGTTCTGGATTCCTAATCAACTCCTCACTGATTGGTTCACGAATTCCTTTGTCCCTAAGATCGCACGGGACATTGCCATGGGAGCTTGCGTAACTGAAGAGAAAGCTATCGCGTGCGCTCAGTACCTTGACTTAGTTTATTCTCAGTCAGGTACTTTATATGAGTATTTGCCTAATGCCCTGAGACATGGTACATCCAAAGCTCCACCAAAGCCATTTGTTGATGGGGTTATTGGCTCTGTGAATCCGTCATCGAAAAAATCATCTTCGAACCCTGGGAAGTAAAAAACGAATGCTTCTAACGAAAACACTTCTCAGGGTGGTTCTAATCCTGGAAGTACTTCCGATGTTAATGCCGTCCAGTCCACCACAACAAACAGGGCCTCGAGAGGAAAGAAAAAGGGGAAAGCAAAGAATAAGTCTGAGCAACCTAAACAGGATTCCTCCAAACCTCCATCTAAGGAAGGAGCCAAGCACAAACCCAAGTATCCTTGTCTCATCTGTGATGAGGATCACTATACCAAAGACTGCCCAAGGTGGTCTGAGGTTAGTCGTTTGTTGAAAGGTGCTCCTGGGATTCCTGCGGTTCTTAAAGAACCTTTCCCCTCTCAACAGACTCAAATGGTGGCTGATCCATCTTCGTCTTCGTCTCCCTTTGGTTCCCAAGTCTTCATGGCTGGATCTATTCCCGTTCATGTAACGACTCGAACAAAGGAGTATCTGTCGTCCGCCGGGAAGGAGCTTGAGGTTCCCTCAAGCGCTCCTCCGTCTAGTTTTGGTCCGCTCCATATCGAGAGACCTAGTACCGAGACGACAATCCGACCCCCTCCCAAAAGGAGTACTCCAGAGATCATCTTACAACCCAAATGCTCGTGCTGCCCAACACTATAGCATAGTTGAGGACTTAGCGCAGGCTCCGTCGACTATGTTCACTTTAGACGTTCTCCAGAGCTGCCCCCCTCAGAGGAAGTCCCTGCTATCAGCCATCGGTGGCATCGACCCGGCAGATTCAGATTTAATCACCTTTGATCTCGAGAGCCATGTCCCAAGGCTGCCTCATCAAATCGCCTTTTGTTATACAAGTCATCATCAATTCAAAAACGGTCCATCATACAGTTATTAATGAAGGCGCGTCAACTTGCATCATGTCTATTGCTTATTTGAAAGCGATTGGGTCTCCGACTTTGAGCCAGTCTCCCACGACGCTGGAAGCCTTCGATGGGAGAGAATCTCGTCCCTATGGTATTCTTCAACGATTGCCGATTACTTTAGAAGGGAAAACCGTTGAGGTGAAAGTTGAGGTCGTTGACGCAAATCTTACTTACAACCTCCTTCTGGGCCAGAGTTGGACGTATGCCATGCGTGCCGTGGCTTTGTCCCTCTTCCGTGTCATACCTTTCCCTCACCAGGGGAAAATTGTCACGGTAGACCAGCGCTCCTTCTTCGCTTATTCTTCTAAAGGTAATGTGCCCTTCGTGGAGCATACCTCCATCCCTTTCGAGAGTGTGGGAGCCGGGCTCTTCAAAGATCCCACCCTCATAGGTGTTTTTTCTCTCCCACCTCCAAATCTCACCTCCATCAGTATGATTTCGATTCATTCTGACCCCTGGGTTCTTCCTCCCATCAGCCAGATAGAATCGTGGGGCGAGGAGATGCCGTTGAGTCCCACCGAGCTCAAATACATCGAAATTGCTGCTGTATCGACTCCTCCTGCTGAATCTACTTCTTTAAGCAGCGCTCTTGACTCATACGACTATTCCCCTTGGCTTGGAGAATGTGCCTCCTTGGATCCATTAAAGGAAATATTTCCTTCCGACGAAGCTGTTATCACAAAATCAAGCACTGAAGGGCTGCTGATCAGGTAGACTCTGTGTAACTGTTTCAGACCAATATTTTGACTAAGGATTAGCCTCCCTAGCTTGAGAGGGCTCTCTCAAAAAAAGTTATTGATTTTGTTTGTTGATAAGAGGGCTAACTCTAGTAAAGTAAATTTAATAAACAGGTTGGATGGATAGACATTACAAAGATTTCCATTGGGCTTATGGAGTTGATCATATTCAGTAAGCTATAATACTGCTCATGCATGGAAGTCAGGGCATGTAATGTTTAAATACTCAAAACAACATCTCATAGAAACCTCAGTTTACAAATACACACAGGAAATCAGAGCAGCATAAGTGAATTCTGAGTGATTGTGTATTCATACAACTGTAAAAACATTAAACATAAAACAAAACAAATATCTTGAGCTTTGAACACCGTAGAATCCTGAAGATAAGCAGCAAATTATATTACTAAACTGGTTTTTACAACAGCCAAACAATACTCGTTTTTCAAATATCCAACCTTGATTACATAGATGATTCAGCTATATATAGAAACAAGAGTCTAACTACTTGGAGCTTCCTCCTCCAACATGAGGGGAGCTCGATGACTGCCACTAATGACACCTATCTGCTTTTAACAAACTTATTTAATACATTAACTACTAACAGAAGTTCTAAAGAGTTCTAATTTGGTTATAACTCTAACTCTATCTTCATCATAAATTGATTCCTCCTTGCAGCTTTGACACTTGGCTTCCTCTTCGTTTGGCTGAGATGGCATGAGATGAGCAATTAATGTCCCATGTTGGCTTTGGATATTGGAAGCCTTAATCTGCTCCATGTTGGCTGAGAATATCCCTAAATTTTCGGTTCTGGCCTCCATCACCTAGCATCACCGAGTATGCAGCAGTAGGTCCTTTAAGTCTTTAATAACCCCTGAATACAGGGCATTACCACATTCCTGATATGATGGATGCTTCTTTGATGGACAGGTGTGCCAACCAAAACTTCACGTATGCAGCTCCCTCAAAACCCTAATCACCGATAATAAAGTGGCTTTATAACCAAAAATCTTAAACTTAGGTTAAAAGATTTCACCTTATGTTAAAGGTACACCTGGCATATGTTGAATGGCTGTAGCAGCTTGCTTTGATCCCTTTCACGTCACTGAGGTGTTCCCTTTGCAAATTTCTGATTCTTTCATCAAACTGTTTTCCTGTGTTAAAAACAACACCTACAGCAGTTTCGCAGCGCGCTGCGAAACTGTTTTAAACAATTTCAATTCTCTCTGCGATTTTAACTGCTCTGCCACCTGATTTCAAAATTTCTTTTTACCTTGGATATATATAGCCAGGTTTACATGCCTTCAAAATAATGAACTTAAGCAAAAATTTAGTACAACACCTTACTTAGAATCAACAATTTCATTTAGCAGCAAATTTATTTAGCTGTGCCTTCAATTTTGCAACCTCCTTTTCCATGGCTTTGATTTCAGCTCTGGCACTATTCATCTTAGCCATTTCGCTTTCAGTTGCCTCCAACTGGTCCTTTGTAGATATAATATTTCCTCCTTGGGAAATGATGACTTTTCTATTTGAACCTTTTTTCTTGATTTCCTCTGCCTCCTCTGTTCTGGGCAGTTTCTCAGCTTCCCTTGCTTGCTTTCTTGTAAGAGGTTTTTTCTTTATTTCCTTTGCCTCCTCTGTTCTGGGAAGTTTCTCAGTTTCCCTTGCTTGCTTTCTTGTGAGGGGTCTCCTTGGTTTGAAGATAAACTCATCACCTGGTTCATCAAACCTCAGTCTTTTTGAAGCTTTAGATTTCTTAGTGCTTTCTGGTGTTGACTGTGTCAAGTCAATGTGCATTGGTTCAATGTGTGTCGGCTCAGCTTGATCAAACTCAATAGCTTCCAGCAAATCATTCAAGCTGGCTTTTGATACCGGGCTTTCCTCAACAGCCACTGCTTTGCCTTTTTCTTTGACCATTTGACTCCTTGTCCTCACCCTTGACACTTTTTTCAGATTCTTTTGGCTCAGGTATAGTCTTCTTATGCTGGGCTTCTCCTTTTAATGATGGCTGAGGTTGTTCTTTACTAACCAGTGGCTTGACTGACTTTCTTAACTCTGATTTTGCCTTCCTTCTATCCTTAGCCTCCTTCTGAAGCTCAGCAATCGTGGGCTCTTCAACTGACTGCTCTTTTTCTCTAACGGGCCGTGGAGTCAGACCTGTTTTACTTTGAAAACCCGCCATGAAAATGAACGAGTCCCAATCCCTACCTATTTTCTGAAGACCATTCAAAACTAACAACTTGACCAGACCA
The DNA here is from genome assembly GCA_000404065.3 of Pinus taeda. NCBI lineage: Eukaryota > Viridiplantae > Streptophyta > Pinopsida > Pinales > Pinaceae > Pinus > Pinus taeda. The sequence goes on from APFE031716239.1 coordinate 16,793, forward strand.
TGGTGAAATAGAGATGTTTCACAGTCATCCTTTATTAACTGCACTTTGTCACACATTTTGCTCAGACTTCGAAACAAGTAGAAGGGAATGTCTATGGATGCTTTACCAGTAAAATGCAACAACAACTTGAAGTGGTAGGAATAGACTTTATTATATCTTCCCTCACAAGTTAGGTACTTCTAAATACAGGTGAGAAGCAGGGCATAATGCTCCTTAATATAGTTTCTAGGCACAGCCTTTGTCAGGTCCTCATTCACATACACCTCTTTCAGGAATTCTTTACATGGACTCATATCGAACTTGAAGTTCTTAAACCATTCTTGTCCCCCTC
>APFE031716239.1:17766-52508 GCA_000404065.3 Pinus taeda
CAACTTCAACTGGAATAGTAATTCGATCCTTTCTTTCTTTTGGCTCAGCCTCGCTTGAAACAGGCTCTCTTGAAAGCATCTTCACTTGCAAACTCACATATAATCATCACACGAGCTGGTCACTTATGTACATTCACAATCATCACAAAGATCTATGCATAGTAAAACTCATTTGGATTGATAGTGATGCGCATGTCTGCAAATTTATTAATGGAGTGATGGTTAATGAGCATTTGGGAGGTACAAAAAACTGACATGAGAGGACGGGAATGGTGACTCATTAACGGACTTGACCCTTTTAGAAATATTCGCTGCAAAATGCACGAATCTGCAATTTCGCAGCGCATTTAGTTTTGAATTGTCATAATGCGCTACGAAACGGCTTGATGGTGATGCTGCAAAATGGATGAACAATGATTATGTAGCGAAACGGACCAATAAGAGACTGCGCTGCGAAATTGCGGAAAGGATCGGTGACATGGATTAGACAAGACATGTCTTATGGAAGCATGATGGTGGAGGATGACCGATAGGATTAGAATACGCTTTACATCAAACATCTTTAAAGCTTCAACCCTAAGTAAGAAACATAGACTAAAAACAATTTAACACCAATTTTAGGCATTGGACTTTGGGTAAAGGGTTATATACAAATGTTTACAGTTCTAAGTGATAACAGCGGCTCCACTTGGGATAGTGTTCTCCTGTAGTACACTAAGAACTTGTAGATCCAGTGCTTCATCCATTCCCTAAAAAAAACACACATGAAGTTGACAAGCATTCCTTTCTAGCTTTGTGGGCCTTCTCCTCGGGCTTAAGCTCTTCTGTTCAGCTTGTCATTTATTTTCAACAGGAAAAATTCATAAAATGGTTATATGCAATGTTCATGAGACACTTGGCAGAATTTTCATTGATTGTAATGCTTTAAGAACCTGCCATTAACAGGTCCTCCAGCATATGGTGCTCCATCAACTTCCTGTAGAATGTAGGTGTTATTTCCATGGAAAGCAGAAATCTGATATGGCCCTTTCCACAAATTTTCAAACTTACCATGTTTACCTTTCTCTTCAATTCTGGCTTCCCATTTCAGGACTTTATCATGAATCTGAAAACTATCCTCTTTGATCTTCTTATCAAATGCTCTCTTGACCCTATTCTGATTTTGCTGATGACTTTCAAACACCTCACTTCTTTTCTCCTGCAGAGCTATTAGCTGGTTGATCCTTCGTTGTATGGCATTTGGTTCCTCCTCTAATCCTTGAATCAGCTTCATTACTGGTACCCAGAGAGATGTTGGGAATATAGCCTCTTCTCCATACACAAGTTCATATGGTGATGTTCCAATGGACCTCTTTGTGCAAATTCGGTCAGCCCACAAGGCATACTTTAATTTCAAATGCCAAGCTTTTTTATTTTCTTGCAACAGCTTCTTAATAATTCTCACAAGACTCTTGTTTGAGCTTTCTGCTAAGCCATTTCCCTGTGGATAATAAGTAGTGGAATGACCGAGGGAGATGTGGTATTGATGAAAAAAAATTATCATTCTTTTAGACTTAAAAGACTGAGCATTGTCTGTGATAATCTTGATTGGACAACCAAACCTTGATAAGATGTTATTCTCTAAAAAGGAAATTATTACTGAGTCATTTGCTTGCCTAGTGGGTATTGCCTCTATCCACTTTGTAAAATAATCGGTGGCTGTGAGAATCCAGCGATGCTGTCCTGATGAAGGTGGATGAATTTCCCCTATAAAATCTAATCCCCACTGCTGGAAAGGTGCCTCAACATAAATAGGAACCAGTGGCATTGGCATAAGCTTTCTCTTTCCTTCAAAAACTTGACATTCATGGCATGCTACTATCTTTTTATAAATATCACTGAACATAGTCGGCCAAAAATATCCAGCTCTCAAAATTTTGTTTGCAGTGGCTTTCCAATAATGATGACCTCCGCAATCCCCTTTATGAAATTCATCAATTACTTTATCAGCTTCTTCTTCAATGAGACAATTTAATAATATTCCTCCTGCATCCTTCCAAAATAAATTTTGATCATATACAAAATATCTGAGAGATTTTAACTTAGTGAATCGAGCTTTAGATTTTGAAAGTTTATCAGGGGCTCTATTATATTGCAAGACAAATGCTACATCCTTATACCACTCGGAGATCAAAAATTTTCTGTTGATTTGGACCAATTCTTCTTCATTCTCAGAAATTTTTGATATTTCTGTGCTAAAATTGATATCAATGTAGTCCAGGTTTGACTGAGTCAACAACTTTGCTAAGCCTTGACCCTTTACCAACTTGGTGGGCTTAATTTCAATGTCATATTCCAACAGCTTTGCTATCCATTTCCCTCTTTTTTTGTCTGGGTCAGCTTGTGTAAGAATATCTTTTATAACAGCACTTGGCACGTATGCAACAATATGAGAATGCAACATATAAATTATGAAATCCTTAATTGCTTTCACCAATGCATATGCTTGTTTTTCTAAGATATTATATTTCAATTCAGCATTAGCCAATGTCTTGCTAAAGAAAGAAATGGGCTGTTCAATACCTTGACTTCCCTTTTGCAACAAGACTCCAGCTATTGTATCTTCAGAAGCAAATGTGAAGATCAGAAACTCTTTGGTAAAATCAGGACTGATAAGAACTGGTGCTTGAGAGAGTGCCTTTTTGATCTCTTCAAATGATCTCTTTGCTTCAACTGTCCATTTGAAATCTACTCCTTTCCTTAACATCTTTGTTATATGTTTGACCACCTCAGCAAAATTAGGAATGAATCTCCTAACAAAATTAACCTTTCCAAGAAAAGATTGAACCTCTTTCTTACTCCTTGGCAAATCTAGCCTTTGAATAGCACTAACTCTATTAGGATCAATCCTAATTCCCTCTTCAGAGATAATATGTCCAAGCAATTTGCCGGAAGTCAAAGCAAAGATACTTTTGGTTGGGTTTAAAGAAATACCAAACCTTCTACACTTAAGCAAGATCCTTTCCAGGTGCTTTAAGTGGTCTTGTTCCTTCTTTGAAAAGACTGTGATATCATCAAGATATACCACCACTGATTTATCTTTTTCTTCAGCGAAAGCAATGTCCATAGCCCTCTGGAAAGTGGCTCCTGCATTCATGAGGCCAAAGGGCATTTTTGCATACATAAATGTGCCCCATGGTGTAGTGAAAGTTGTCTTCTCCTGATCATCTGGATGGACAAGAATCTGATTATACCCTGAGAATCCATCAAGCATAGACATCCTTTGTGAACCAACAATATTTTGCAAAATGAAATCCATTTTGGGCAGAGGGTAATTGTCCTTCAGTGAAGCCTTGTTTAAATTCCTGGAGTCTATACAAATTCTAATCTCCCCATTCTTTTTCCTGACTGGTACCAAGTTAGCAAGCCAATTTGAAAATCTGATTGGAACAATAATCTTGGCATCAAAAACTTTTTTACCTCCTTTTCAATTAGTGGCATCAGAAGAGGATTAATCCTTCTTAATTTTTGCTTAAAAGGCTTCTCATTTTTCTTAATTGGGATGGTATGTTGTATGATTGAAGAATCATACTGTTTCAAATCAGCATAGCTCCATGCAAAAACATCAATAAATTTCTTCATCATTTCAATATATTTTCCCTTCATATCAGCTGATAAAAACTTTGAAATTTTAACTAATTTGGGCACAACTGAGTCACCTAAATTACAATTTTCTATTTCTTCTTCATTGGCTTGCAATCTTGGTGCTTTAAACACATCATTTTGATCAAATAATTTTTCAAGTGGAATAAGGCCTTTAGGAATTAGGTTGTTTTGTAGCTGCAACACCTCAAACTTTTCCTTTGTCTCTGTTAACATATTCTGCTGATCAATTTGATTATGCTCAAACTCTTCTTTCAACTCTAAGAAATTTCTTACCTGCTGATCATCTTCAAAGACCTGCCAGTTTAGGATATTATTTGGGATAACTGGTCTATGACGGACCTTCACCTCATAACTATCCAAAGCATGTTTGGTAATAACAAATAGACTGGCTGACACAGCAAGAGAATCTGCAACAGAATTTTGATCTCTGGTTTTTATATTGAAGGTATAGGATTGAAATTTTTCCAATAATTCCAACACTAAATTTCTGTAGGCTCTCATCCTTGCATCCTTTGTTTGATATGTACCTTGTACCTGCTTAATAATCAATTCAGAATCTCCACAAACAGCAATGTTCTTTGCCTTTAATTCTATCAAGGTTTCCAGGCCTAACACTAGAGATTCGTACTTAGCCATGTTATTGGTACAATCAAAGTTAAGTTTGTATGACATAAACTTATTTTCTTCAGTTGGACTAGTGATCCAAATTCCAGCTCCTGCCCCTTCTTTCCCTGCTGCTCCATCAAAGTATAATGACCAACAGCCCATGATATCTTCTTCATCTCTTGGCTGTCCTTCATGACTCTAATTTTCTGCTGATTTTTCTTCTAATTCTCTCCCAACTGACTCATTAAAAAGGATAGCTGAACCAAGACCAGTATCACATGAATAAATAGGAAAATTTTGAGGTTTTTCTTTGCTACTTACCATGTAGGCCATCCTTGTTTCACGGTACAACCTCCTTTGCTCACCAAACACTGGAATAGTAGCATATGTGAGATCCATCCGCATTGTACCCTTGATGTTGGCTGCCCAAGACCTTGAAAGCAGCATTCCAAACTTAGGTGGGATGTCTGCAACAACAATATCCATAACAGTGGTTTTTGCTGGAATTTGTTGTAGTCCCACAACCACATCTTTTATCAAACCTATGCAATAAAATCTCTTAGAATCAAAGGAGAATAAATCTTTATATGGCCTAGTAATTTCTAACCCCAGTCTCTCCATAATTACTTTAGGCATAAGATTATGTGATGCTCCCGAATCTAACATAGCATTATGTAAAGTCATATCATGAATAGTAATGCTTATGTAGAAAGGAGGGAACTCTTCATTTTGTTCATCCTCAAGCCTTGGACCCAAGCAGATAATAGGATTATCTTCTTGTACATTTAGGATATCAGCCACCCCTGGTTGTGAATTAAGCATTTCAACAATTTTGCTTCTATATTTATCCACCTTGATAATTTCATTAAAAGGAATTGATATCTTAATTTTTGCAATCTCATTCTCAATATTAAAAATAGAGGTAGACTTGTCACCTTCCTTAGGAGGAGAAGAAATTTGAATGTCCCTTTTGTCAAGAGGAGGATCAACCTTATTTTCACCTACCTTTGCTTTCTCCTTTTTATCATTAGCTGTCCTTGAGGTATTCTTCTTGAATTGTGCTTTGTCTGCTGTAATAGGAACATCTCTATTCCTGAGATTATACTGCTTTTGTATCTCAAAAATAGCGTGCTGATAGCCCTTTAAAAAATCTGAAGGTTCTTCCTCTGACTTTGTCATGCTGGATTCATCATGTTCTTCTTTGGTCAAGAAAATTCCTGACCCTTCTTCATCAAAGCAATGAATAGATTCCTCAGGTACTTCAGGATCTTCTTCTTCATCCACCAAGTTTTGTTGAAAAGGAGGTCTCACTGGAGAATCTACCTGCTAATTTTTATTGTCTCTTGGCCTTTGCTGATTTTGAGGCCTTCTAAATTGAGGGTTTCTAAATCGAGGCTCTTGCTGTGCTTGGGGAGCAGCAGTATTCCCAAGTGCTAATTGATCCATCAGCTTTTCCATGGTTCTCATGATGGTTTCAAACTTGTCTTCTTGAGCAGAAGTAGAAGGCTTTTCCTCTTCTTTTATCTTAGTCTTTGCCATCTTCGATTTCTTGACAGCAAGCATATTCACATCTACCTTAACTGCATCGTTTTGCATGTCAGCCAGAGTAGCAGACTCTCTTTCTCTGAGTAGAAGGGAGAAATCTGAATCAAATGACTCAGCGTATCTTAACTGTGCCAAAGCTTCAAGAGGTTTCAAGTGTGCTGGAATAGAATTATATACCTTATTAAACCTCTTAGAAAAGTTTTGGACAGTCTCATCTGGAGCTCTTCTTAGATTATTATATTCAGTGAGGGCTTGAACATGATTAGTTCTATTTCCCCATTTCCTCAGAAAGCTATCTTCAAACTCAGCCCAACTATGAATGCTACCAGCTGTTAGGGCTTTAAACCATTTTCTGACTTCCCCAATGAAAGTCTGAGCAAACAATCTCGGTTTTAAATCTTCATCATCCACTTGATACCTATCAATAAAATCATTGAATCTATCCACATGTTCTTCTGCAGTAAAATCTTCATCCCCTCCCCATGTTGGAATCCTAGCAGCATATTTATTTGGAAGATCATGTAAAACAACAGGGAGATCTAGAGGAGCATACCTAGCAGGTACAGCCATAATGAATGGAAGAGCAGTGACCGAAGGTATTGTATGACCAGAGGGAGAAGATTTAGTGTGAGATGATGTCTGGGAACTGTTTGGACTAGCAGAGGCAGAAGATAAAATACTGGTACGAAAATGACTGTTTGGACTTTGCAAACCACTGACAAAAGAACTCCAATTAGGGAGGGGTAAACCAGTTTTAGATTTGAGCAACACTTCAAAAGGATCAAGCTGTTTGAGCTGATTTAAATCCTCTTCTTCTAATAGCAATTCTGCAGTAAAAACTTCCCAAAACTCTTCTTTATCTTTTTGAGACACTAAAGATGAAGTATCAATGCCTCTCCTTTGTAAATCTAAAATAATTCCAATCAATTCCTCTTCATCTTCAGACCTCAACAACACCTCTTGAATTTTATCATCAACAATTTCATTTTCAGAACTTCTTGAAAATTCAGGAAACAAAGATTTTGAAATGTTTGAAGTACCTAGTATATCAGAAAATCTTTGTCTACTTCTTGAGATAATGTTAGGATTATCCACTGGACTAGGTGGGTTTGGGTTAGGATTACTCCTTGTGTATCTTCCTCTCGAAGCCACCTTTTTTAACTTTTAAGATTGAATGGAGTCACCAAGGTAGAATGCAGCCTCGAACACCTTCCTGAGCTTCTGCTACCTTCAGAAGTTTAGTCTCAAATTTTCGGGAATGAGTAATCTTCAGACTCTTGGCAGACGCACCAAAATGTTATCACAAAATCAAGCACTGAAGGGCTGCTGATTAGGTAGACTCTGTGTAACTGTTTTAGACCAATCTTTTGACTAAGGATTAGCCTCCCTAGCCTGAGAGGGCTCTCTCAAAAAAAGTTACTGATTTTGTTTGTTGATAAGAGGGCTAACTCTAGTAAAGTAAATTTAATAAACAGGTTGGCTGGACAGACATTACAAAGATTTACATTGGGCTTATGGAGTTGATCATATTCAGTAAGCTATAATATTGCTCATGCATAGAAGTCAGGGCATGTAATGTTTAAATACTCAAAACAACATCTCATAGAAACCTCAGTTTACAAATACACACAGGAAATCAGAGCAGCATAAGTGAATTCTGAGTGATTGTGTATTCATACAACTGTAAAAACGTTATACATAAAGCAAAACCACATATCTTGAGCATTTGAAACACTGTAAGAATCCTGAGAAGATGAGCAGCAAATTATATTACTAAACTGGGTTTTTACACAAGCCAAAGCAATCCTCTGTTTCTCAAAATATCCAACCCTTGTTACATAGATGATTTAGCTATATATAGAAACATGACTCTAACTACTTGGAGCTTCCTCCTCCAACATGAGGGGAGCTCGATGACTGCCACTAATGACACCTATCTGCTTTTCACAAACTTATTTAATACATTAACTACTAACAGAAGTTCTAAAGAGTTCTAATTTGGTTATAACTCTAACTCTATCTTCATCATAAATTGATTCCTCCTTTCAGCTTTGACACTTGGCTTCATCTTCGTTTGGCTGAGATGGCATGAGATGAGCAATTAATGTCCCATGTTGGCCTTGGATACTGGAAGCCTTGATCTGCTCCATGTTGGCTGTAAATATCCCTAAAATTTCGGTTCTGGTCCTCTATCACCTAGCATCACCGAGTATGCAGCAGTAGGTCCTTTAAGTCTTTAATAACCCCTGAATGCAGGGCATTACCACGTTCCTGATATGATGGATGCTTCTTTGATGGACAGGTGTGCCAACCAAAATTTCACATATGCAGCTTCCTCAAAACCCTAATCACCGAGAATAAAGTGGCTTTATAATAAAAAATCTTAAACTTAGGTTAAAATAGTTCACCTTTTGTTAAAGGTACACCTGGCATATGTTGAATGGCTGTAGCAGCTTGCTTTGATCCCTTTCACGTCACTGAGGTGTTCCCTTTGCAAATTTCTGAGTATTTCATCAAACTGTTTGCCTATGTTCAAAAATCAACACCTACAGCAGTTTCGCAGCGCGCTGCGAAACTGCGAAACTGTTTTAAACAATTTCAATTCTCTCTGCGATTTTAACTGCTCTGCCACCTGATTTTAAAATTCCTTTTTACCTTGAATATATATATATATCCGGGTGTACATGCCTTCAAAATAATGAACTTAAGCAAAATTTTACAAAACTTTAGAACATCACCTTACTTAGAATCAACAATCTCATTTAGCAGCTAATTTATTTAGCTGTGCCTTCAATTTTGCAACCTCCTTTTCCATGGCTTTGATTTCAGCTTTGGCACTCTTCATCTTAGCCATTTCACTTTCAGTTGCCTCCAACTGGTCCTTTGTAGATATGATATTTCCTCCCCGGGAAATGATGCCCTTTCTATTTGAACCTTTTTTCTTGATTTCCTCTGCCTCCTCTGTTCTGGGCAGTTTCTCAGCTTCCCTTGCTTGCTTTCTTGTAACAGGTTTTTCCTTTATTTCCTTTGCCTCCTCTGTTTTGGGTAGTTTCTCAGCTTCCCTTGCTTTCTTTCTTGTGAGGGGTTTCCTTGGTTTGAAGATAAATTCATCACCTGGTTCGTCAAACCTCAGTCTTTTTGAAGCTTTAGATTTCTTAGTGCTTTCCGGTGTTGACTGTGTCAAGTCAATGTGCATTGGTTCAATGTGTGTCGGTTCAGCTTGATCAAACTCAATAGCTTCTAGCAAATCATTCAAGCTGGCTTTTGATACCGGGCTTTCCTCAACAGCCACTACTTTGCCTTTTTCTTTGACCATTTGACTCCTTGTCCTCACCCTTGACACTTTTTTCAGATTCTTTTGGCTCATGTATAGTCTTCTTATGATGGGCTTCTCCTTTTACTGATGGCTGAGGTTGTTCTTTACTAACCAGTGGCTTGACTGAATTTCTTAACTCTGATTTTGCCTTCCTTCTATCCTTAGCCTCCTTCTGAAGCTCAGAAATCGTGGGCTCTTCAACTGACTCTTCAACTGACTGCTCTTTTTCTCTAACGGGCCGTGGAGTCAGACTTGTTTTACTTTGAAAACCCGCCATGAAAATGAACGAGTCCCAATCCCTACCTATTTTCTGAAGACCATTCAAAACTAACAACTTGACCAGACCATGGTGAAATAGAGATGTTTCAGAGTCATCCTTTCTTAACTGCACTTTGTCACACATTTTGCTCAGACTTCGAAACAAGTAGAAGGGGATGTCAATGGATGCTTTACCAGTAAAATGCAACAGCAACTTGAAGTGGTAGGAATAGACTTTATTATATCTTACCTCACAAGTTAGGTACTTCTGAATACAGGTGAGAAGCAGGGCATAATGCTCCTTAACATAGTTTCTAGGTACTGCCTTTGTCAGGTCCTCATTCACATATGCCTCTTTCAGGAATTCTTTACATGGACTCATATCGAACTTGAATTTCTTAAACCATTCTTGTCACCCTCTCGGGATCTCAGTTACTGCAGTTATTTCCTCTGGAGACACTTTAACTTCTAACATGGCTATTTTAGAATTCAAACCGGTGAAGTTTAAAGAAAAATCCTTTGTTACCTGAGCATGGCCACCCTGCAGTTTCTTGCAGAAATTCCAACAGCCGGCATCCTGGAAGGCTTTCTTCACACCCTCATCTCTTAATGTCAAGTCCAAACCTTCAGTCTATGTTCTCTGGCATTTTCCAGACCGGTGTCCTCTCTTCTCCATCTCGCCTTTGAAATCTTCGCATTGACAGTGAACAACAACTTCCACTGGAACAACAATTCGATCCTTTCTTTCTCTTGGCTCAGCCTCGCTTGAAACAGGCTCTCTTGAAAACAGCTTCACTTTCAAACTCACATATAATCATCACATGGGCTGGTCACTTATGTACATTTACAATCATCACAAAGATCTATGCATAGTAAAACTCATTTGGATTGATAGTGATGCGCATGTCTGCAAATTTATTAGTGCAGTGATGGTTAATGAGCGTTTGGGAGGTACGAAGAACTGACATGAGAGGACGGGAATGGTGACTCATTAACAGACTTGACCCTTTTAGAAATATTCGCTGCAAAACGCACGAATCTGCGATTTCGTAGTGCGTTTAATTTTAAATTGTCATAATGCGCTGCGAAACGACTTGATGGTGATGCTGCAAAATGGCTGAACAATGATTATGCAGCGAAACGGACCAATAAGAGACTGCGCTGCGAGATTGGGGAAAGGATCGGTGACTTGGATTAGACAAGACATGTCTTATGGAAGCATGATGGTGGAGGATGACCGATAGGATTAGAATACGCTTTACATCAAAACATCTTTAAAGCTTCAACCCTAAGTAAGAAACATAGACTAAAAACAATTTAACACCAATTTTAGGCATTGGACTTTGGGCAAAGGGTTATATACAAATGTTTACAGTTCTAAGTGATAACAGGTACCATGAGAGAGACGCAGGCCTTTGAGAAGACCAAATTAAAGGTTATGGGGTTTGACACCTCGAGTCCAAAGAGCATGGATTTAAGGAAAAATATAGATGAAGAATGAGTTGAGATGACCACCGACATGGGAAGTTAAATATGGATGATGAACGGTTGTCATGGAATGTACATCTAAAATTGTTGTCCTCATCTTTACGATATTGAGATTGGTACTGAGAATTAGGATATTTGAGAACATCATGATGCATGTTATAAATATAGGTTGAAGGTGAATCTACTCCTATATTGGTAGTGTAGGGATTGTAGAGGATAAACTAATATATCATGCAACTTGCAGGTGATGGTGGATATATTGTAGAATGAGGACAGCCACATTATAGGTGCTTGGTATGCCTGGATTCCCACACAGTGTTTTTGATTTGACTACAATTCTAATTTCATTTCACTTTCTTGTCTTAATTCAGGTGATCACCTACTTCAAATATTTTTACTGTTCATTTCTCTAAATTTTTAAATAACTAATGCAATTTACTTCAAGAAATAAGTCTTCCATAAATGGCCCTAAACACATTCTCTCTCAATAGGAAAAATAATCTTCTCTCAAATATAATTAAAATTTTCACTATCTTAGCACTACTTATGAGATCACATCAATGAGAAATTGAGACCAATGTGGTGAAAATTATGAATTCCAAAAGTTTGATGCCCTTCCTAGGGATGATTTTACTCCCCCTGGAGGGGCTACTAATATCATTCCCTTCAAATGAAAAGCAACAAAATAAATATTTGTTGTTTCGATCACTACAATTGTGTATTTCAATTTCAAATCCCATATGGCATTCCAAGAAGAGAAGGAAGAAGTGCATGTCTATGAAATTCTGATGTGCATCCCACAAGACAATTTTATTTTTGATGAAAGAAAAGAATTTGTGAACTGGAAATGAGAAATTTTCTTTACAGTATGAAAGTGAAAAGAAGGATAAAGGAGGTCCATGTGAGCATATTACCTTGGAATTAAATTTATGGGAATTGGGTACCTCCATGGCCTCGACATCAAATCAATCCAATATGGGCTTTGTTTTGATTAGCCTATGTTGTTCCATAACCCCATATTCATCCCCATTGCACCATAGATTATATGAGGAAGAGGAAGAGAAGGAATCTGCCTCCACCTCCACCTCAACCTCTTGCTTTCCTCCTTGCCCAACATTCCCATTGACACACATAGAGGAGGATTGTTCTCTTGCCTCAGTATCCCCCCACTTTCTCCACCACTTCTACTGTATCATTCAAAATGTTCTAGTCAATATTATTTCCAGAGATTCTTTATCCTAAGGAGAAAGTGGGGGGATACTGAGGCAAAATCATATAATTTTTCTCACAGTTTTTCATCCAAAAGAATATTTGAAGGCTTCAAGTACCTAAGAATGATAATTTTGTAAGCCATGATGTGTAATTACTCCATCCCATGAACTACATCCAAAGAAATAAGCAGTTGATTGGTCAAACTAAGAGGCTTGAGCCCATTTTTCTCCCAATCGAAAAGGTATTGGCTTAGCGTGCCCCAATGCATGAATTCATATATGAGAAACATTTCATTATTCTTAATGCAATACCCAAGGAGTGTAACAAGATTTTGATGGCAAACCTTGCAACATGTTGATATCTGCCCAAAACTCTTTTAGTCCTTTGCTACTCACAAGATCAAGATCCATTCTCTTCACTACAATCATCGAACCATCCTTGAGCTTACCTTCATAAACAAATCCAAACCCTCCTTTTTCAAAACAAATTTGCAGGGATAAAATTATTTGTGGCCTTTTGAAGAACCCATAAAGGATAAACAATGTTTCCATGAAAACCAACCAATTTGCTACCAACTTCACCACTCCTTGCTCAATTGATTTAAATCAGTGGAGCTACTTGGGGATGTGACAACAACTCTGAGAATTTGGGTTTCATCCTCTTCAAGTAAAATATAATTGTGACACTATAAAGATCACAAAAACAAAACAAAAAAACTACAATCACAACAATCATACTTGATGCCTTTTTTTTGGAATTCCCTGCACTATCAGTAGACCCAGATGGATATCTAGATTCATTATTGTTGTTATTACCAAAAGGGCAGAACCAAGAGGAAATTGATTCCGCTAAGTATTAACCCCTACTTATATACTGAAGACTAGAAATGTTCCATTCAAATTATTTTTACTCACATCCAATTGCTTTAGTTCTTTTAATCCATCAAGTCCTTCAAAATTTTCCATGCGATCTCATTGTCATTCAACTTCAATATAGTTAAGAAAGTCAAATTCCCAACAACAAAATCTATAATATGAGACAAACCATGCTTAGTCATAATTAATGTGTAAAATTTTCCTTCTACCCCACATGTAACCTGAAATCCACCCACTATAAGGAATGTTCCTCGACCATGATTTGAAAATGGTAGGAGGATACCCAACCCCTATGAGAAAGGCCAACAAACCACTAACCGCTATGGAACAAGCAAGATGTTCGCTTTGCTTCTTGCCCCTCATTTTGATGAATGGATTTACTGATGATCCAACAACCCAAGGTATAATATACTCCAAGTGGTAAGCACTTAATTCTTCTTCGTGAGTCGTGATATAATTCCCGTTGGGTTCCATGGGCACGTTAGAGATTCCCAAAAATCATCACAAAATCCTTTTGAAGTGGTTGAATCTGTTTCACAAGAACCTAAAGGATACAGGGGAAGAGAAGGACAAACAACAACACCATATAATTTTGACTTGGTTCTTTGACTATGGTTTAAGCACATGCCATCGCAAACTAGTGGTTTCAAAGGGCCTTTGGAGATGAGTCTAGCACTCATGTAAGGATACACTTCTAAAGAAGAGGAGGCACAATAGGAGGAAGCTGGAACTGATAGAGAGCATGAAAGGAATCAAAATGAAACATTTAAATAAATCCCCTGAGTAAAATCCATCCATGTCTCTGTAGTCAACAAAGGGATCATTGTTGCCATTAAGATTTTACTCCACATGGGATGCATTATCATTTTTGTGAGGTTTTATGCCCTGTGAATTCATTATACACATTTTATGTGCTAAACTACCTGTCAATTTGTTGGAAGAGATTAGAATGAAATCAATATCGCCACTTTCGACCACATTTCCACCTCAATTTTCGATCCACTAAAAGAGATGATAATGCAGTTGGTATCGCCACTTGAAGTGCCATACGCCCACATGTCCACCTCAACCATCGATATGCTAGAAGAGATGAGAATGCTATTGATTTCGCCACTTAAAGTGCCCGTGGTGACATGTCCTCCTCAACTGCATAATCGAGAGCCCCTTCAAGAATGACAGTGCTAACACAAGTGAGAATATCATTGTCAATGGGAACTGCAACAAAGCCAAAAAAATCTTGGGATGTACTAGAGAAGGGTTTGATAGTTCTAGGCTTCACTTCAAATGTTCTTGTTTTTTTCAATACATTCTCTGGTGGTAAGTGAACTATGCTCATAGATGGACATAAAGTAGACCATAGCAAAGTATTTTCTAAGTTTATATATGTGTGTTTCCAATAAAATAAAACAATTATGAAACAATGGCTATATATTTCCCCTTTAGATATTTGAAAGTGTTATGGCTTATGCATGAAGTTTTATGTTAACTTGAGTTTTGGCCCTTGTTTTTTTGAAAAAGACAAGGCAGTTTACAAAACATATAAGGATTTCTCTTTGTACTAGTGGTTGGGAGACTTCATGAAAGGTGATATTACTAATGAAAAACTATTTTGCTTTCAAGAGTGATTATGATATTTGGGTTTTCACTGCCATTTTATTTTGCTTTAAATTTTGAATGTTGTATTCACTAATGATTATTATATTTACAATTTTACTTGCCTTTTTTTTATTGAAATTTGTTGGAATAATTTAATTTATATATTTTTGTAAGGGAAGTTAGTATTTCAAAATGTTAATGGGATGTTAGTTCATATTTTGGTTTCTTGTTAGTTGACAGTTGGTCACATATTGTATAGTTGCCATATTCCTTTGGTGTACATTTGCACCTTTTAGGGGCAATTTCTAGTTATAATTATCAAAGATATAGTAATGTCTTGTACCCAAATTGTTGCATACCTATTCTTTAACCTAGTTGACTAGATAATTAGCCTCATAACTAAGGTAATATAAGGTATTTCACTCAATTCTTGACACCTGAGAATAATATAGAGGACTCTCTCAATGTAGATCATGGTACAAACACAACACATACATAAATTTAAATGTAATTTTTTGCCCACTCTTTGCCGACTACATGTAGAATACTCATTGAATGGGTGCACTATTAAGAATATTTTTGTGTAATGGTCAAAGATTTGAAAGCCCATGGGTGTTCCACTTGCCTAAACCTCAACTTGAGTTCATAGAGGTAGCAACCAGAATTAGCCTTGGGTCACGCAGGTATGAGACTAACCTAGTTGTCAATTCTTCTAATAAAAAAAATCACATTCTTTCTATTCAAACCACAATAAGAAAAAAAGTAAGTACAAGTGCATACAAGGCTTACAATGGTCTAGGTGTAGATTGCATTTACAAGAATATAATCACACAATTAATGTATCTGAAATTTATGGCCCTTTAGAAAGTAATCATCGATTGATCCATTTTTCCCTTTCTTCCATTTAATCTCTTATCACCTAGTGATGAAGGAGAAATAATTACTAATCATAAGTCATTAGAATATAGATAAAAATGTATAGAGGGAATCAATTCCTTCTCTAGATTAGAGGTATTAGTATAGCATGGTCTATTTGTAGCCTGAAGCTGAAAATCCAAGAGTTTGAAGTCGGAAACTGGAAGAAATAGGAAGTGTGTGTAAGCGTTAGAGTCGAGGAGCCGAGAAGTTGGGTAGCCGAGAAGTCGGGGCAATCAAACAGGTTTAACTCGAAGACGAATACTTTCCCGTAAGAAAAACTCCCAGACAACCTGAAAGAAATAACCTAGAAGTAAATCACAGAAGGATCTTAGACGGAAATCCTAGAAGGTACTTGCCTAGAAAGAAAAAATTTTGGAAGGAAAATCCCCATTGGAAAAAAAAAGCTCAAAGGGAGAAAATTGGGAAAATATGCCTGGGAAACAGGAAAAAGTGTTGACAAGTGACATTCTGTCAGATGACAGAGAGTGCGATAGGTCACAATTTTTGTTGCAATTTTTTGATTGAGGGCCTTTGAGATATAATCAATACAAGGGTCGCGTGCATGAAGAAAAAGCATGAAAAAACCAACAATTATTAAGGCCAAAGGGAATGGCGATATGCAAAGTTTAAATATATTGCTTGGGCCATGATATAAGGCCTTCGATGAATGAGTCAACAAATTTTAAGTTTGGCATATATGTGAAATAAAATTAAGGGCTAAGCAAACATGATTCGAGCCAATGGAAGCATTTAGTAAAATAAAATGTTAAGTGGCAAAATCGGTAGTTAAGCAAAACCTAAAGATTCACAATAAATAGAAGACCTCTACTAAAACCTATTGTTTGATGGAAAATTATCTTCTACAGATAGAAGTGAATCCCCTAGATCTATTGGTCTGATCTAGAAACAACTGAAACCAAAAAGGCCAATGTTTTCCTTTAAGAAAATAGAAAATGGAGGAAAGGCCTACCTAGAGTCCAACACAAGTCCTCCTCTTCTCTTGGCTTGTAAACTTTAACTCCAGCTCCAATTACTATAAATGGAACCTGAAAGACAATTACAATAAGCAAGAGAACTACAAGATATACTTAACATAAACTAGTATCTCCAATCAATGAGTCAAGAAGGAATTGAAATACATATGCATCAAATAGACACAAGTATAGGAAAACACACATTTTTGTATTAATGAAATGTAGGAGAAGATTACAACCCTTTTGCATTTCTTGACAATGTATACATCTCCCACCAAACTGGTCCTTCCTTATCCACAAATCAAGCCTTCAATCACAACTCAAGGATGTGTTGAGAAATGGCAACAAGAAATTACAGTTTAATTTGTCCTTGAATTAAATTGCGAATTAAAATAGAATTCTTTTCTCATAGAAATTTGAAAATAATTAATTAAGTTTAATTAACTTAATTAATTTAGGAAATTTGAATTGGAAGTCTTTTACAAGACATGTATATGTTCTCCCTAACTTATAGGAGTTCAGGATGAATATGAATGAGTTGTAATTAGTTAACTTAGTTTATTGAGTTAAGTCCAGTTAAATTAGTTCCAATCAATTTCAAGAAATAATAGTGAGTAAATAGTCTGTTGGGACACTAGTGACCTAATTAGTTCTACTCTAGTTAACTGAAGATTCTACCATCAAAAACTCATGCATGTTGATTTTGAGAAAGATCCAGTTGAGACTAGAGTGCATGGATAGTGTACTATTTGGTTTAGATTTTTCTGAGTTGCACTAATAGTGCATGCATTCAGGAATTGATCCTTGAGGGATTGTACTATTTTTAGAGGCTTTCTTTCCCTTTAAATACAAGCTATCCTTCATAGGAATTACACATTGGAATAGAGACTTGGAAAGCTTTTGAAGAGGTTAATCTTTGGCCTTGAGCTTTCTTATGAGTTGGAGATTGAATTTGCTGAGTGTTGGGATTGTTTTAGAGAGAACATGCATTGTAATTTCATCTTCATTTTCCATATTAATAAAAACGAATAGTGGGTTTTGAGTTGTGGCTTTCCTTGGATATTTATTATGTTATGTGCCTTTGATTCTCTTCCTCTATTGATTATTATTTGCTCGATCTTTATGGGATTCCATTCTAAAGAGTAGAAGTAGAGTCTTGTCTCTTGCTTTAGCAAATTGCATTAGCTTGTGAATCTACAGGTTTTCTACGTGGTATCAGAGCAAGATTGTTTTTCTACTAGTGACCTAATTAGTGCTACAAATTTTCCATTGAAGAAGTCCAAGGAGAAGTCCTCAGGAGGAGTGGCGGGAGAGGATTTGGCCTCCCAATTCGAATTGGAATCTTCCCTCATTGCATGCATGGTGTCTTCAATACTGGAAAGTGTATGGTTCTTAGACAGTGGAGCTTCTTTCCACATGATTGGGGACAAAGAGTTATTCAGTGAACTGGAGGAGGAAGATCTCAAGATACATATCAAGATGGGTGATGATGGTAAGTATAATGTTATCGGTGTGGGCACTATTACTTTTCAGAGGGAGCATGCGGCTCCACTCACCTTGAAGAATGTTATGCATGTACCCAGACTAAAAAAGAACTTGGTATCCATTACCATACTTGAGGATAGAAGCTATGATGTGATATTTTCGAAAGGAAAGGCGTTCCTTCGACACATAGCCACGGGTCAAGTAAAGAAGATAGGGATTTGAGTCTAGAATCTCTATAAGATATAGGTATAGTATTTTGTTGCTTTGAGTACAAAAGCTAGAAAGATGTTGAGTCGAGACATCGGTGAGTTGTGGCACAGGCGATTAGGCCACTTGCATCATGGGGCTTTGAAGATATTGCAGTAAATCTCTACCGATCTTCCCAAAGGTATGCTTGAGAAATTTGATACATGTAAGGGTTGTACTTTGGGAAAATACACCAAGTCTTCCTTTGGAGATAGAGACAGTTGAGCAAAGTCTATTCTAGAGAGAGTCCATTCAGATGTGTGTGGACCATTATTGACAGTATCCACCACCAAACACAATTATTATGTTATATTTGTAAATGACTATTCTCATAAATGCTAGATATTTTTCATGCAGAAAAAGGATCAGACATTCACAAAGTTTTGTGAATTTAAAGAATTGGTCGAGAAAGAGTTAGGTAAGAAGGCTAAAGCTCTACGAAGTGATAACGATGGAGAATATGTCTCCAATGAGTTTAAGAAATTCTATGCAGCGGAAGGGATTAAACGAGAGTTGACGACACCTCATAACCCTCAACAGAATGGGGTTATCGAGAGGAAGAACAGGAGCATAGTAGGGGCAGTAAGGGTGATGTTGCATGATCAGGGCCTACCACTACACTTGTGGGCTAAGGCATGCTACACAACGGTTTATGTTCAGAATCATAGCCCACATCGTATACTTGAGAGTAAAACACCAGAGGAAGCTTATTCTGGTAAGAGGCCAAATGTTGGTCACTTCAGGATTTTTGGGTCATCGATTTATTGTCATGTGACCAAAGATGCACGGAAGAAGCTTGAGCCAACAACAGAGTTGGGGACATTTGTGGGGTACACTGATACTCCCCACAACTATCGGGTGTACATGCAAACCAATCAGATGACAGTGGTTCGCAGGGATGTCAATTTTTATGAGGAGAAGGCCATGCCAGTATCCCTTGAGAGGGAGCTTGAGCTACATGCAGAGGAGGAACTTTTAATTCCTAAGGTTGAGGAGCCTCAGATTGATGTGGAGCAACTACATGGAGAGGTTTTGGGAGTGGAGACGTCCACTCAGGTAGAGTCTTCCAGAGAGGGAAGAAAATGCACTAGAGAGGCTAACAGATTGTTGGATGATTCACAGGAGAATGTGGGAGAACCCATCTTCTCAGCACAGATAGAGGAGGTCACCAGAGAGGTACAACGGATACATGGAAATTATGGGTGCATGTGTTGTGACAGAGCCATATTCCTTTCAGGAAGCAGTGCAACAACTAGTTTGGGTTGATGTGATGGTGGAGGAGCATGACTCCATAGTTTGAAACAGTGTTTGGGATGTGGTCCCGAGACCAGAGGACAATTTAGTTGTGAGCTCTCGTTATCTTTACATGGTAAAAGCAAGCTATAGATGGTAGTGTTGAGAAGCATAAGCTAGATTTGTGGCCCGTATTTTTTCACAGGTAGAGGGGATTGACTATGGTGAGACCTTTGCTCTTGTTGCAAGGTACTCGTCAATTAGATCTATTTTGGCACTATAAGCACAGATGGGTTGGAATATCCATCAGATGGATGTGAAGACTACCTTCCTCAATGGCATGATTGAGGAAGAGGTGTACATAGAGAAACCCAGAGGTTTTGAAACCTTGGACTCTGAGTCGCATGTGTGCTGACTCAAGGGAGCATTGTATGGGCTGAAGCAAGCACCTCGTGCTTGGTACACTAGGATAGATAGCTACTTCACTAGGTTAGGGTTCACGAAGAGTGAAGCAGATGTGAACCTGTATCACACAGTGGTGGAAGGTAAGATTTTGATCGTTGTACTCTATGTAGATGATCTCATACTGACAAGTGATGAGAAGCTCATCAAATCTTGCAAGGAGGACCTTGCAAGAGAGTTTGAGATGAAGGACATGGGGCTCATGCATTACTTTCTTGGCATGGAGGTATGGTAGGGAGCTGGGGAGTTGTTTATTTCTCAATGCAAGTATGCGAATGAGATACTCAGGAGATTCCATGTGGAGAGCAGTGAACCCATGGAGACTCCTCTAGCTGGTATCTGGAGGAAGGAGGATGCTACTTCAGGAGAAGTAGTGGAAGCTATTGTTATAGGAAGCTTATGGGTTCACTCATGTATTTGGTGAACACACAACCATATATGTGTTATGTAGTTAACCATCTTAGTCAAGAAATGGTTAGGCCTACTAAGCTGTATTGGAAGGCGGAAAAGCATGTATTGAGATACCTCAAAGGCACTCCTCAATTTGCGTTGTGGTACAGACGGACAGAGGGATTGAAGCTTCAAGGCTTCACCGATGCAGATTGGGTGGGGAGTCCATCTGATAGGAAGAGAACATCAGGAGAGAACTTTAGTATCGGGTCAGCTGTAGTTTCTTGGTACAACAGGAAACAAAGATCAGTTGCACTCAGTTTGGTAGAGGCAGTGTACATGGCTACAAGTCAAGCAACATGTGAGGCTATCTGGATCAGGAAGATCTTGGTTGGTTTCTTTAGTCAACAAATGGATCCAAAAATGATTTATTGTGATAATCAGAGTTGTATCAAACTATCTGAAAATCCAAATTTTCATGATCGGTCCAAGAATATAGATATTCGATATCGTCATCTCAGAGATTGTGTATTGAGGCAGATCATATTGTTAAATTACATTCCCACGAAGGAGAAAGATGCTGACATCTTGACAAAGGCATTTCCAAGATGTAAATTCGAGTTTCAAAGAGTTTCACAGAGACAGAGTTAAGTCTAGTTTAATTAATTCCAATCAGTTTTAGGAACTAATAGTGAGTAAACAGTCAATTGGGACACTAGTGACCTAATTAGTGCTACTCTAGTTAATTGAAGATTCTGCCATAATAAACTCATGCATGTTGTTTCTGAGAAAGACCCAGTTGAGACTAGAGTGGAGGGATAGTGTACTATTTGTTTTATATTTTTCTGAGTTTCACTAATAGTGCATGCATTTACGAATTGGTCCTCGAGGGATTGCACTATTTTTAGAGGCTTTATTTCCCTTTAAATATAAGTTATCCTTCATATGAATTACACATTGGAATAAAGACTTGGAGAGCTTGTGAAAAGGCTAAGCTTTGGCCTTGATCTTGATTGAGAGTTGGATATTGAATTTTCTGAGTGTTGGGATTTTTCTGGAGAGAACAAGCATTGTAATTTCATCTTGATTTCAGGATTACTACAAAAAAATAGCGGGGTTTTGAGTTGTGGCTTTCCCTAGATATTTATTGTGTTATGTGACTTTAGTTCTCTTCATCTATTGATTATTATTTGTTCGATGTTTATGGGCTTTTGTTGTAAAGAGTAGAAGTATATTCTTGTCTCTTGCTTTAGAAAATTGCATTAACTTGTGAATCTATAGGATGGTAATGGATCCTTAGGTAAAAAGCAGCAACATCAAGGCATAACTAAGAGTCTCCAAAAGTCAAGCCACACTCTATGGGAGGCATTGAATTTATAGGGTAAATAGAGTAGTTTGGGTATTACAAATCTAGGACAAATCCACATAGGAGGGAGGATAAGCTCTAGGGATAAGAGATAAGACCTCTAAAATAGGAGTTTGAAATCTCAATCAATAGTTAATGGTTAAAACCACCTTAGAAGCTTTTGGAAAGAGAAGTTTCGTAATTTTTTATTTTTTATTTTTCCCGAAACGCTAGAACCATCACACTTGCAGCAAAGGAAACATGTGATGGTCAACACAATTGCTCAGTTATGCAACATGCAATAATGCAAGTTACATAGTAGACATGGTGCGATGGGTCCAAAAATAAGTTTTTAAGCTAATAAACCCATAATTCTTAGACCTTTTCGAGAGATAATGCTTAGGGAATTGCAAAGGGATGATTGCAAGGTGTCAAGGATGTTGATTGGTCCAGTTTTTGGGCCATTTGAGCATATGTGACAAAATGACCTGTAACTTACCAGAGTTGAGGAAAAATGATATATTAACTCAATTTTTCTTAGAGAGACAACAAAGCAGAGTTAGAAGACTTGGAGAGCAGATTCATAAGACTTAGCTAAATGGGACAAAGGAAAAAATAAGAGATTCATTCAAAGATCAAAGTGCAAGATAACTAAGTTAAATGTCCAAAAATATTAGTCTAAATTTCTTTATAAACATAGTTGAATTTACGAAGCATGGAAGGAATAGAGGTTTGGAATTGTGGATGAAGGTGAATTATTAAGTGATAAGAGAGATTTGAAGGTGTTTGAAATGGTGTCTGGTGAGTGTTTGAGAGAAAAATTGATTTATATTGTAAAAGTGAATGACTTAGTGGTTTGAGAGTGAAAATTGTATGAAATATGAATCATTAAGGTCATGCAGTTGTAACTTGTGAATCAGGGTTTGTAGCTACTTCCAGTAGTTGCTATTAAATACTTAGGGGTTGAAGTTCCTTTCAGTAGTAGTTGTTAAATCTAGGGGTTGTATCTCCTTTAAATTGTAGCTGATAAATCGAAGAATAGTTACTTCCTGCTAGTTGTAGTCAGAGAACTTTGTAACATCAAGTTGTAGCTTGCCTTGTGAAGAAATTGAAAGAAATATTTTAAGATTTATGTGTTCTTATTCTGACACATATGTTATTTATTTTCATGCCCATATAAATTAATTGCTGAAAATTTTATTGGTGTCCTTATATCATTGCAAGTGAAAGGAAGTTCTAAAATTCCTACAATAGTGATTCAGCCCCTGCAGTATTGTCCTGGTTCCTAACATTCACCTCTTTCTATCTTCTTTCTCAATTTGATTTCCTTCCCCTTATAAGTGAGGGAGAGGGAAGCGAATCATTTTAAGGTCCTCTGTAATGAAAGTGAAGATAAAGTTGTTTGCTTCTTCCCTATCTTTTTTTTCTTCTAATTCATGTTCAACTACTTCTAGAATATTCTTTTGGGAGGGTGTCAAAATGACAAGTGTAGATGTTAATTTGGCAGCTCAGTGACAAATTCCAACCATGGGACGAGATTCCTCTTTTCAATAAGATTCCCACATGTGCATATTTGATCAGGTCAACCCTAAAGCAAATTGGACACCCTTGGAGGGTTATAAATACAAGTGACCTCAACCATATTTGGACATCATCTTGGATCATTCTTTTATTCTCCTTCTTGGTTTTGGTTAGCACAAGTCTAAGGCATGTTCGCAGAGATTGGCTTGCACAGGTTTGAAATTGCAGGGTCTAAAGCTCACACGTGCGTTCTAGGGTTTTGTTCTCAAGCGCAAGCATGCAACATAGAAATCTCGTTGCAACTGCATGTAGGCCAATTCATCCATGTGGTTGAAGCCTCTCAATCACATGCAGATCACATCATCTATGCGGTTGGGACCTAGGGTTTATAATTTTAGTTGATCGAAAATTTCACTCATTGACTACATGGTTCGAAAATTTATCGCAGACAATGACAGTTGATTACAGGCTTTTGATAAAGGTTTTCATTATTGAAATTGATGGGTTCATATTATGATAATTTTTTAAGTTGATTTTGTTGGACAGTTGTATGGATGAAGATATGTATCATTGTAATCTCTTTTTTTTGAATCATTCAATGACAATCTAATAAGAAGAATAATTTAAAAGGGTTTTCCCCATAGTGGATTTTTCCCTGGTCTCCGACCAATCCTTGTGTCTCTATGTGTGAACGCTTTTCTTCTATTGTTCCTTTATATTTCACTGCATTGATGATGATATTGTTATTTCTATATAATTTCATATGCTACTAAATAATGTTGTAAATTTGAATAGTGTTAAGTTGTTATGTGATGAATTTAATGTGTAAATGAAGAAATGCAATTATCAAAGCAAAGAAAAATATATCCCTAAGAAAAATTAACATGGTATTAGAGCTGGGCTGAAGAAAAGTCATTGGATATCACCCCTATGAAGACACCTTTGGTGGAAGCATGAGAAGATGGAGGAGATCTAAAATAATTCCAGGGTTTGAAGGAAACCCTAAGAAACTTAGTTATTAGGGTTCGATGGATATTATAGGTTAGGGTTTGGTTTATGAAAAATATTTGAGATATGCAATCTAGAAACCCTAGCATGATTAATGTGAAGATGTTCAAGCATTTGTGACAGATTTGATGAAGCCCTAGCTGGGATATTCTTTATTAGGCCTAGTTGTTGATGAAGTTGGTGAATATATTGAAGGCAACAATCTTAAATGGTCAATGGACAATCAGGACTCTTAAAGGTTAGTTTAAGAGGGAGTTGATATCCTCTTGTTAAAATATAAGTACCTTGTAGATGTATGTTACCTCCTTGTGATTATATTCTTGTTTGGGTTTTTTGTGTTGATTATTATCTATACTTCCTGCATGTATATGTGAATATTTTATACTTGTAACTACTTGATGAGATGTGATAAGTGGATTCTTCTTGAGGATCATGGCTAGTGCAGGAAGAGAAGAGCTAGCATTGGAAAAGGAAAAGAGGCACTTGATGAAAAGTTGATAAAGTGCTCAAGCTGCAAATGTCAAGATGCACAGGTATCTAATACTACAAGGTATGTATTATGCTTCGTTTCCATGTTATGTTTCAACTGCAATATAGGATATCAAGGTAAGCCCTAAGGTATGATGATAATGTCACCTTTAAAAATGGCTCACGCATATAAAATTTGATTCGTGATACTTATGATGAGATGGTGCACTTGGTATTGGACAAGTATCTTACATTCTATTAAGTCATGGTAAAGCTACATAGAAACATTGATTTCTGATATATTGGCATACTATATATTTGGAAAAGCATCTTACATTTTAGTTTTGATATATTTTTAGATATTATGAAGCAAGCTAGATACATTTTTTTTGATATGGTGACTTGATGCCATTGATAATTCTTGTAACAAGCATGGTAACCATGATGATAGAAGTAATATTGATATTTAGGATCTTCTTATTGACCTTGTTTAGCTTAGTAATTATGACATATGATAAAATTGGATTCCCTAACTTGATGGAAGTGATGTAGTGATTATAATATCTGAAGTATGATGATGCACCTGTTAGCTACCCTATTCATATGACTTTAACCCTTGATTAAAGTTTGATACCATGTTCATATCCGATGATAAAGTAGTTGATGATAATGATGTATATATGTCTAAGGATATTATATAGCTTGATGATCTAACAATTCTGATGATTCATGATAGTATTATGATAAATAGGTTGATGACTTGAATGATGATGACTAAAGTGGCTGCTCATTAAGAGGGAGAAAATCTTCATAAGATCCATACACCTACTATCATGTGCATTAAATGTATAGAAGATTCCTTATTATTGAAGTTTTATGACAAATTTCTGATGTAGTTGGTCTGCGACAAGTTTTGATCTGAGAAGAGATGGTTTCCCTTAGTCTAAGCTCCAACCAAATAGAAGAAAACTTATCAGTGCGGTTATAGGGATCCAACCACACGAAAAAAGTACTATGGGTGTGGTTATGCATGTAGATCATAAAAATGAAGCTTTGTGTATAAAATCAGGAATGCACCAAAAGCACGACAACCCTACAGATATGGAGCAGACGGCATAAAGTTCTATGAGCAGGGAAGTTTGAATGTTTTACTATAGAGAATAACAATGTGTTAACTAAACTTGTGGTTGCAGGGGACCAGAATATGCATATCAACATGTTATTTGATTTGATCATTGAAGTTAGTATATGAAAATATTTGATAACAATTGCAAGTGTTTGACAAGATTTGGCTTGTTGAGCATATTGGCTTGATGATTGATTATGATTTAGAACTTTGACATGATTCTTGATGATTCATAGATATGTTTTGGCTCATAAATTGTTTGAATTCATAATGATAACAAGTTTGAGTTTTGGTCTTATTTAATACTTGATGACTAATGATTTTCCTTTATCACAGTGTTATGCGGGCATAACGAATTTCAATGATTAAAATTAGCATTGATTCTGTATTGAATTCATTATATTGGGAACATTAATTGTAGTATAAAAGGTTGTGATTCAATATGCAGTGATATCAATGAATGGATGAAACTTATATTTATCCTTGGTATATGCATTTGCATCTAGTGACATGAATGGTTGGCTTGATAAAGTTTGGTAAATATTTGTTGTTGACATAACAATAGTATTTGGATATGAGCTCTACCCGACACCTGGCCTAAAGAGTGTGACACAATGATATTGGCATACATTTTTATGGCTATTAGCTTTGATTTTGCATCTATAGGTTGACTTTGTTTACTTGTTTGCACAATATTCACTTGTGTAAGAATGAGCATATTGGTTTGACCTAGTGTTATGTTTACATAAAGCATTATATAAAGCAAGATCCACAAGTCTGGTGTGTCTACATGGACAGTTACCTTGTGAAGATAGGAAGATGTGAAAATCCAAACCTCTACTTCGAAAAAGGTCCAAGGTATGAATTTGATCTTGGTTTTATATACTGATGGTCTAATCATGTCAGATAATGAGCCTCTTGTGATCAAAGTAAGAGGGAGTTGGCCTTTGAAGTTTGAAATGACAAATCATGGAATGATGCATTACTTTAAGAAGTTTGAAAAATAAAATCCATATCATGAAGCTATTGAATACTTGTTTGAAATTGGAAATGCAAATCCTTAGATGCTCTGATAGAATTAAGCACATATATTACTAGACCTGCCTTGGCAATTGATATTCGGCTGAAGCATTCATGTTCCATGTGAACACCCATCCATGTGAAAAACTTGAGTGAATTCATGATTAAGCCTCTTCATACACTTTTAGTTTCCATTGAGCACCCTTCGAGATATTTGCATGGGACAATCAATTTTTGGTCTGAGATATTCTTCTTATGATATATGACTGCATGGATGTATACGTGCTATTTGAGATCGTTATTGATGAGATGAGCACATCTGGGTGATACCTTAGTATGATATCTTCCATGATATTTTTAGGAAAAACCTGTAACATTAAGCACGATTGGTTGAGTAAGATGATGCTGACATGGCTAGTTGTGAAACAAGTTAAAGAATCTCTTTGGAGAGATATTTGAACAGGTTTTGTATATGACAAGGATATATTATGATAATATTGAGTGGGATCCGATTGGAACAGAACCCATATATAGACGAGACTAAGATATATTCAGGCGATGTTGTTGTATGAAACAAGCTTAGGATTATGGTTGTTGCATTCGTGAGAGGGAGGATAAATAAGGTATCCTTTTTGTGATATATATTTTTTCTAATATAATATTTAATTTGATGTGTTGTATGAACATGAGATCGTTCCTATTGAGATGAGATGATTGAACTCTTCAGTGAGTTATTCAAGCTAATACCATATATGAGCATGATGATATGTTTTTGATATAAAGAGAGCAGGATTGATCGAGAACACTGAGCCAACTCTTCCCCCATGTCTGAGCTCCTAGAGTGTGGAATTGAGTCGAGGGCTCCCAGGGTTGAGGGAACTCTAGACAATAGGTGTGTATGATTCTTACTCTTACAGTAGGTCAGGTATCTCCCCTATTGTTACCCATATGGTGTGCAATATCCTTGTCCATTTTGAAAAGTCGGTTATCTCCCCCTATCTTGGTCTATGCACGATATACCCCATTTGTCATCATACCCAAAAGTTGGGCTTGTTGGGATTGTCCCTCCCGATTTGGCCAATGGGTTGAGGAGGCTTGGGGGTGTGTGATTATTACCTTTGGTAAGTCAAGTATCTCACCTAAGCTCGTATTATGACGCAAGTGTTCTACCACATGACTCTTGAGGATCATTGTTGGGAATGCATGTAGGAAATATGATGGTTTGAGATGCCCCCCCCTATATCACCTATTGCTCAATATGGGGTTGGAGATGTTTTTCTCCCCCATGATATTCTCGGTTGAGACTAAGCTCCTTGATGTTGTTCTAGATTGAGCTAGGCTTTCTAATGTTGATGTGGGTCATAGATTTGGCTCCCTGGTGATGTTTCCAAGGTATTAGCATTGGGCTCCCCACTAGCAGTCATACTTGGTGGTAGCAGTGGTTCATCGATGGATAGAGGGTGGTAGCTTAAGCTCCCCTATGATATCAAATTATTATTCTTTTAGATTCAATAATGTTCAGCATATGAGTGGCGACAATCAAGAGATAAGCATGAATACGCAGAGATGAGCAATGATGACATTTGAAGAAGAGATAATTGAGATTGGATATGATTTTATGACAAGATTCTTGTGATGATTACATGATGCAGTTGGAATTTCTCCATAGCTAAGATGGATTTTTAATTTAAAAAATTAGTTACAAATTCCAACCGTGGGACGAGATTTCTCTTTTCGAGAGGACTAATTTGGACAATTGAAGTGCTCAATTTGGATAAGAGAAAGTATATTTTTGAATTAAATCCCACATGTGCATATTTGATCAGGTCGCCCCTAAAGCAAATTGGACACCCTTGGAGGGCTATAAATACAAGTGACCTCAACCTCATTTGGACATCATCTTGGATCATTCTTCTATTCTTCTTCTTGGTTTTGGATTGCATAGGCCTAAGGCATGTTTGCGAAGATTGGCTCGCACATGTATGAAGTTGCAGGGTTCGAAGTTCGCACATGCATTCTAGGGTTTTGGTTCTCAGCCGCAAGCATGCAACATGGAAATATCAGCTGCAACCACATGCAGATTGGCTCATCCATGTAGTTAAATCCACTCAGCCACACACACATCAAATCATTCATGTGATTGAGACCTAGGGTTTAGTT
Organism: Pinus taeda; assembly: GCA_000404065.3. Classification (NCBI taxonomy): domain Eukaryota; kingdom Viridiplantae; phylum Streptophyta; class Pinopsida; order Pinales; family Pinaceae; genus Pinus; species Pinus taeda. The sequence goes on from APFE031716239.1 coordinate 46,664, forward strand.
TTTTAGTTGACCAAAGTTTTCGCTAGTTGATTAATCACAGATAGTCATGACAATTGATTACAAGCTTCTGAATCAGGGGTTTGATTATTGGCATTGATGGGTTCATCTTATGATATTGTTTAATTTTATTTTTATATATAACTGTATCGATGAAGATATGGATCATTGTACTTTTTTTTCTTAATCATTCAATGACAATCTAATAAGAAGAAGAATTTGAAAGGGTTATCCCCATAGTGGGTTTTGCCTTGGTCTCCGACCAATATTAGTGTCTCTATGTGTGAATTCTTTTCTTCTATTGTTCCTTTATGTTTAACTTCATTGATGATGATATTTCTCTTTCTATATAATTGCATATGTTGTTGAATAATGTTGTAAATCTGAATAATGTTAAGTTACTATGGGGTGAATTTAATGTGTAAATGAAGAAATGCAATTATCAAAGCAAAGAAAAATATAGTCCTAAGAAAAATTAGCAGTATATGCCTTCAAATTGTTTGATACCAAAACGTACGAGCTTTTAATTGAAGGCAATGGCCAATTCTTTGGAATTTCCTCTACCACTTCCTCTTGGTCCTCATGGGCTTCGATTCTAGTGGGTTCCTCTTGATTTGGTCGATCAATTTTATTTTTTTCCACTATTTCTTTTTCCTCATCTTCTTACTCAGGTACACAAAATATGTTGTTAGTTGCGAGGTATTTTTGCACACTAATATCCATTGGGCTATCGCTTCTTATACCTTATAAATACTTGTTTATATGATTCAATTTCTTTGTTTTTAAGGAAACAAAGCCCTACTTTAAATTATGTTGTGTTCCTCAGATTTTTTAAAAACCTTTGGAAAAGTGACCATAATCATGACAAGAGTTACACCTAAAGAGAATTTATTCATAATCAAGGGTCTACGCATAGCTCCAACCCTCCATATTGAATTAAATTTCCTCAAGCATACCCTTTTCTAGATCTGTTTCTACACAATTTCTATCAAAAGAGTAAATATCCCTTTGAAGATAAGCCCAATTTATATAATGACCCAAATTGTTTCCTATGGATTTAAGAGAATCTTTGTCTTATAAAAGGATTGTGAGATGTGGAAATCTCACTCACACTAAGATAGTTGATATTTCCATGAATGAATCAAAGTCAAAGGTCTAGTTGGTAAGGAATAATCCCTTGTAATTGATGAAGTAGGGACCCAATTTGAAGATTTTATCCCTTTCTTCCTTGTTGTTAAATAAAAAAAAAATAATAACCTTAGTCACAATAATAACCAAAGGTTTCACATGGGACAATATCTTGGTGCTTTGATATCCATACTTGGACTTCTTGAAAGTGCGACAAAGACTAGTAAACTTTCCAATAAGAGCTTCCTTGTGAAACATTATGGATTTCCTCTTTGAGGCATATCCAGCTCGGGGATGGCTTCAACTCTTTTCACAAACTTATTCTTCTTCAGACATTTTCCACCAGCAAAAGATCTAAACATAATAGCATAGGTTTCTTCCTTGTGGTTATCAAAAACCTCCATGGTGATTTTGGACCTTCAACGTTGGTTTGATGAAGTGATGACAACCAAAGAGACATTAATGAGCAAAAAACACAATCTGGTGCTAATGGTGTCACTTCTCTAGGAAGGGTACATAAGTCCTTCGACTGACACAAGGGGAGGAATATATATTGCTAGAAAGGGTGCTTCAAAAAGTTTTAAAGGTTGTCAATGGATAGGGTTTCCCTAGCCACTGAAAAGGTTACAATCAAGGCAATTCACAAGAAGGTGATAAAACTTATCATAACTATTATATATTATATATTCATAGTAATATATTCCCTCCCTAATTTTATATTAATATAACTTCCAATTTTTAAATATTCCATCTATTTTTACATTATTTTTTGCTCTCTTTATATTCTTTTTATGTATGTGAATAATCATTTAATCCCCTTCTCTTCTTAGTCCCATCCTTTGAGGTAAGAAATAGAGACCTTAGATGCTATGATTATATTTATTGCAAAAAAAAAAAAAAAACCATACTAAAGAAGTAAACCAACTATTTTGTTTGTCAAGAAAAAAGAAGAGGACTTATATGCCTACATGTCAGATTCCTTAAACCAATGCCCTTTTATTTGCATAAATTCCCTTCTTTGGGAAAGTAAATTAGGTATGGCTATGTCCAAAAATATTTGAGGCATGGCTTCAAGCTCAATGGATTCCACTCACACAAGGAAAGGGAAGTCATGGTAAATACCTTTTTTTTCTCATTTCTATTTAAAGTGAAAAAAAATAAAAAATTAAGGAGGGTTTTGTTCCTCATATATAATTGGTTATACCAAAAATGTTAGTCATTGGATTTTTACCTTGAAGAAGAAGTCCCAACTAAGTCATCATAGACTATCTTTCTTCCCTTACAATTGTGGAATGAACAACCTTATCCCAAACACAAAACATGTTTGGAAAATACATAAACATATATGAAGCCATTATGGATATATGCATGCACTCAAATATCTATTGAAGTAGTCTTAAGAAAGTGGCATATTTGTGATAAAATTCAAATAAGATATTAGATCCATGTCTAAAAACTTGATTATGAGAGAATATTTTTTAAATGTGACTTTTCTTATGAGTACACACATTTTCCAATGATTTTATAGGGAGAATACGACAACCTAAACTAGTCCCTAAAATGAAGAAGGAAACAACTTTTAAAAAGTTAGATGTCCACAAAAGACAAAGGACAAATTTATACACAAACTCATGGAAAATTCATGACATATTATGTATTATGAATAAGTATGAGTCGTTAATAAAATAAATTTAGGGAAATACAAAGGACTTAAAATAAATATAAGATGCAAGAAACGATATTGATAAAAATAAACCAACACATTAAAATGAGTAAGAAGGGGGAATTCATCCTAGCAAATATTGTTCCCATAAAATAAATTATGGTAAGCAACCGTTTGATGACACTCTCACAAGGGCTTGCTAAGAAACCCAAATAATGATGTAAAAATGCATAACTCTCCTATGAAGGGATGGAATCTTTGTTGAGTCCCTATAATACTAGTGATTACCCCATTACTATTGTAGTTATACCCCTTATTAATATTGTTGTGCCCCTATTGCCCCCATATTGTTATTATTGTGCCCCATAGAATCCCTGTATTGTTATTTTTGTGGCTTTATATTATTATTGTTAGGTCGGCTAGATTATATTGTGACTCCTTAGACTCCTACATATAGAAATGAGGTTTTGTCATTTGAATCATCCAAGAATTGTTCATTTATGTAATGTAAAGGAGGTTGCCCCCTCGAAGAGGTTGAATTCTAAGGCATTGATCTATCTTTTCTATCTTTTCTTGAGCTGGTTTCATAACATTTGGTATCAGAGCTTTGGATTCTAGGGTTTCATTGCTCCAAACAGGTCATCGTGGCATTTTTGCTATAATTTTTTTTTTGTGATGTTTCAGAATTCGCAAAAAAAAACCCATTTGAGAAGAAATTGCTCTGAATCTTGGGTCCGAATTTCAGAGCTTTTCGCGCTATATTTGCGGAGATATGAAGTGAGGAAGTTGGTATTTTTGCAGACTCCTAAATTACATTCCAAACAGGTGACCTAGGGAAAACGTCATAACTTTCTCTCTGGGGATCAGATTGAAATTTCGTAAGAAGGTACAGAAAGAGGACGGAATGTAGTTTCTTGTATGAATTTTTCAGATCCAAAGGTCGAAACAATGACTCGTGGCACGTCGTACAAGTTCGCTCTACTGAACTAGTCTATAATCAAGTCACTGTGGGAGATTTCGCATAACGCGTCCTTGGAGAATCCAATTTGGGTCAAACTTGTGGCATTGGAAAGAGGACACAGAGGGCTACCACAGGTCACAAATTCAGAATTATATGATCAGAAAGTACAGAGATACATCAGAGGAAATATCGAGATCCTACAAAGTGGAAAAAGGTGTGTAGATTTTCTTAAACTTTTGCTTTAGCTTGGTTTGAAAATTTATTTTGAAGGAATTCAAAGGGAATAGTAGAGCATTATTATCAGTAACTGATGCCCCGAGGAAAGAAAATGCAAACACCTAGTAAGGAACCTGAGAGCTCTAGCATGACTCATGAAGAAGAGGAAGAAATGCAACATGATATATCAAAATTACAAGACCAAGTGCAACAACTGTCCCTTACACAAAAAGGAACAGAATCTAAGATGGATGGTTTAAAGAAAGGTGTAGAAGCTAAGATGATTGACGTGGAAGCTAAGATGGATGATTTGAAGATAGATTTGAAGATAGACATGGATGAATTGAAGATAGATATGAATAAGTTGCTACAAGAAATGGGCACTAAGGGTGAAAGGGTACTAAAGGAAACTCATGATGAGAATAAAATAAATGTTAATCATGATTCCATAGATGCTAATGTTGGATCAAAGACTCACCATATTCAAAAAATCGATATGAGGAAGTTTGAGGGCAAGGATCCTGCCACATGGATATTACAGATGGAGCAATTCTTCGATCTCAATAATGTGCAAAACACACAAAAGGTACGTATGGCAACTTTATATTTGGAACCAAATCAGTTTGTATGGTATCAATGGCTTTTCTCTCGCAAAAAATTTATCATTGGGCAATTTTTGTGGAAGAATTGACGGCACATTATGAGGATACAAAAAGCAACACTTTTTTTAGCCAATTGATAAGTCTCAAACAAAAGGGTTCAATAATGGAGCACATTGAGGAGTTCCAAAAATTGAACATAAGGGTAAAAGATATTCCAGAGAGCATAGGATTGATGTGTCCATAGGGTCTTTAAAGGATAATATCCAACATGATGTTCACCTTTGGGAACCTGATTCATTAGAGAAGGCATTCAGGTTAGCAAGAAGAAAAATGGAAAGCAAAATTATGGCAACCAGGAAGCATACCACTCAGATCTATAAAGACGGAAGTGTTGTTGCCGCTAGTCTTCCACAACCTATAAGGTTGACACACAACAATTGGAAGAAAAAAGAGCAAAAGGGCTTTGTTACAGTTGTGATAGAAAATACACTAAAGGTCATAAGTGTGCTGAGAAGAAATTATTCTACATAGATTGTGAAGAGGAAGAAGAAAAGGAGCAAGAAAGGTCAAAGAAGAGGATATACTCCAGGAACAAAGCCTAGATGAAGAACAAATGAATCCGATGATATCTTGTAATGCATTGGCAGGAATTACCACTCCTCAAAAAACCATCAAGAGAGAAGGACAAATCAAGAAGAAAAAGGTAATAGTGTTGATTGATTCAGGAAGTACCCACAATTTTATTCATTGTAAGGTAGCAAAAGAATTGAATTGCTTCCTATATCCAGCATTAGAGTGTCAAGTGATGATTGCAAATGGAGGAACAATAAATTGCTATGGAAAATGCCATAATGTCAAGCTATCCATGGGAGAATATGTATTGACTAGCCCAATGCTTTCCATTCCAATGGGAGGTGCTGATGTTGTACTAGGATCCAATGGCTACAATCCTTGGGTACAATAGCTTTTAATTTTGAAGAACTTTTCATCAAATTTTCTACGGAAGGAAAGGAAGTTGAATTAAGGGGTATTGCAGGGAAACCAGGAAAGAAAATCAGCTCTAATGGTATGACAAAGCTTCTAAAAAAGGAGCAAAGAGGTGTAATTGCACAATTATGTTCGCTAGATGTTTCCACATCGGAATCATCTATTTATCCAGATCTCAAAAAAGTCCTGGACAATCATTCCAAGGTATTTGAGACTCCCAAAGGTCTCCCACCTATGCGTGATCATGATCATACTATTCATCTGATTCCAGGAAATGTTCCTCCAAACATC
>APFE031716242.1:2421-13124 GCA_000404065.3 Pinus taeda
AATTATAAAACACAGAAAATAAACAATGCAAGAGCATAACACATAAAATACATATACATAGATATTTCCCCTGGATCCCCAAACCGAGACTACTAGCTTGATTTTTCATTATGTTCCTTTCAATGTTATAATACATATTATACATGGCGAACCATCCAATACCATGGACCGAAAACCATTGCATCGAAAACCATGGACCAAAAACCATTGGTAGGTTCGCCCAACCTAATATAGGGTCTAGAAAAAAAATTTCTTGGGCGTTGCCCCAAACCCCATGGAGGGGGGTTTCCCACCCATCTCAAACCCCCCTGTGACCCCCTTGCTGCGCAATTGGTGCAATGAAGAGGGGGCTCTGCCCCCCCTCTAACCCCCCAGTTCACTACATAGGTTAGTCGTGGAAAGAATATAACACAACCCAACAATCATGTCTACTTTAGGATGGTGTGTTTCCAACCTCAAGGAGTGGCTTTAAGCACTAATTCTCACCTGAAAATCATGCTCAAAAGGAGTAAATTAATTCAAGAAATAGAGAAAACTCAAAGAAGGATCAGATGCACTACAGGAAAATTTTAGGGGCTAATATTCGCCCATGGGCTAATTTTCTATACTTTTTCCAAAAGAAAGATTTGCTAATTTCCATTTTTTTGTATGCCCAAATTTTATAGAATGAAATTATTTTACTCTAAGAATCACCAAAAAATTATATATAGAGTATATTAAAAAATTATAAATTTGAATTTTTTTACAAAAATATCTACAAACATTTTATAGATTTCATATTATGGACTAGAGGAATTCGCCAAGGTTTCTAAACTTTAAGATAAATTTCCATCCTTAAAATTTTCCCTGCACTATGTTACTAGTTTAGAAATCTTTTCTTCCAAGCCACACTAAAGTTCCCAATGGAGACATGATGCAATTTTAGAGACAATGGCCAATATCACCTTAGCATTCATGTCTCTTGATTCAAGCTAGTGATTTTCCAACCTTAAGGGGGGAGGGGGGGCCTAAGCCCTGCTTCCAATCTACAAATCAAGCTCAAAACAAGTAAATTAGATCAAGAAACAAAGAAAATTCAATGAAGGATATATCAATGAGGGAAGGATGAATCCAAGAAGATGAATCCCTTCTCCTTAGGCTCTTAGGTCAAAAGAAAAATAGATGTCAGTGAGGAAATCGAATTTGGCATCTAGTTCAAACGAATCCAACTAGATCAAGGCCAAACAACCTCTTTATCACTAATGGCCAAGTGTGACCCATAGGGGAGAGAACCATGCATGCAATTCTATCCTAACCACTTCATGACCAAGTCAAGCATAGGGGAAAAGTATCAACGTCTAATTAAAAAAACTAATTCAGCCTTACCCTAACACTATTGCATCCAGCGATTGAATCACAACCTTAATCATAAATGCTCATATAACTAAGGAAAGAACAAATCCACATCACATACAAAAAAGAGAAACTTAATAAAACAGTAAAATCATTCTAGAAACAAGATAAATCAACATGTCAGGAGAAACAAAAAATAGGGTCAAACTACTCAGTTTATTAACGTCAAAGCCCAAGAAAAAATTACAAAACATGGGGAGTGAAGCGCCATGATTCAAACACTTTCTCCTTCTCTAAAAACTAAATAATTAGATAGTTATTATTCTATGTTATTGTGACTTCATCAGACAAGAATAGTCATGGATGTGAACTCTAACTAAATATTGAGTTGAAATGGAACCACAATTGAATAGATACGTTTGAGTTTCACATAAAGTGTTTGTATACACCTCAAGTAGTGCACCCTTCTTGTGCAAAAGGGTTTATTTCTTTTCTATTAATAATCTTCACTTACACTACTCCTTTCAAGGATAAGATGAAACCTTTGCAAAATATATCTCGGGCAAGAGATACTGTTAAAATAATTAAATATTTCTAGCTTTATCCACACCAAGACATAGGTCAGTATCCTCATGCTCATCAAACTATAATTATTGAATGATGTTTTCCACACACTTCAACACATGGCACCATCCTTTGACCCATCACCTCCATGTAAACACCATGTAAGCACCATGTAATTTCCTAAAAATAGGCGTAATAAAAATAGTAGTGACCCCTCCTAAAAATTAGAGTCTCAAAAACTCAAGTTGAGCCTCCTAAAATATGGAACCTCAAAATGCCAAAATATCTTCCATGGAAACACTTACTATAAAATAAATGTCTAAAAATAAATGTTGCTAAAATAGCACCACCTGACATGTCATCCATCATCAAACTCTCCACCACCAAGGAACCTTAATATGTGCTCTACTTTGCCATGCAAGCTCTGTAGAGTCTGCAGGTTTGCCATGAAAGCAAGTCTCCAGCTGCAAAAGATCGCAGTTCAACAAAACACCTCACCTGTTAGTCATTCTTCTCTCAGGAATATCGTGTCTTTGGTATCAGTTTTTGGTTGGAAATTATATCATATGGATATTAATACAGTCTTTCTCAATGGTGTGAGAAGTATACATTAATCAATTGAGACGATTTGAGGTGCATGGAAAAGAGACTCACATGTGCACATTAAATAAAATCCATTATGGGATGAAGCAAGCACTTTGTGATTTCTATTACAAGATTGATGAGTACATGTTACATTTGGGTCTAAAAACTTCTTCATATCCTATTATTTATTATTTAATTAATAGATCTAATTTGCTTGTTTTGGTCCCAAAAAGCTCATAGCAGGATGCAAGGAAAAGTTGGCGGAGCCCAAGTAAGTGTGTAGTTGATCAGGCACTTAGTGTTTAGATAAAAAACGAAAGTTCTTAGAATGGATTGAAACTTCAACAACCATGTCCATCTCGGAAAATCGATCCTAACACAAATTGTTTCACCAAAAAGAGAGTTCGTATGACAAAGCTATTGTGTTATGATCGCTTTGATAAATAGGAAAAATTTGCAAAAAAAATGACGATTCACTACATAGTCAGTAGTCTGTATTGCTGACATGGCAAGTGACAAGGCAAGGTCAAGGTGGTCAACATCAAATTATAGCTCGCCAAGTGTCAGCTTGTTATTGGGTTACACAGGTGTTGACGTGGCACAATGTGATTGGTTTATTTTTGGGCCAATGAAAGAATGCCACATGGCAAGCCCGGAGGCAACATATTTAAGTTAGAACATATTCATTTGTAAGTGTGATTTTTATTGCAGAGAGTGATTTGATTCGAGTACATGTGTCATTTATATTTAAGCAAGTGTGGTTTTGAGAGAGATTTACATTTCAATAGTTATGGTTTTCAAGAGTGATTTTCATTCAAGCAAGTGTGATTTACATTTAAGAAAGTGTGGCTTCTAAGAGTGATTTTTCATTTAAGCAAGTGTGATTTTAAGAGAAAGAGTTATTTTATTTTAAAGAAAGTGTGAGTGTGATAATTATTCAAGAAAGTAAAGTAGAATTGATTTCATTTTGTATAAGTTACATAGATATAGAATAACATGTGCATTTCGATAACTCAAATTAACTTAGGAATTTTATGAGTGAAAAAGACTCCTATAACATAGAGTGCACATAAATTTCATTAGTTTGGTAGCACTAGTTGATAATACAAATAAGTAATTTAACATCCATAAAATTGCTAAAAATTTTGGCACCATTTTCGGGGAAGTGTATATAGGAGTATTTTTCTTTTTCCTTTCATTAAAAATAAAATTAAAAATAATGAAAATGATATGCACGTGGAAATAGATTCTAGAGGTAAATTTGTAGGTAGAGGTAGATGTTTGATTTCAACATCATCACTCACCCCACCATGAGCTCGTAGTGCCACACCATCCACCCAAACTCATATTCCATCCATCGCAGGAAGACACAAAATTCCAGAGGTAATTTGATCTGAAATCTAACCTAGAGATTCACTAACTTCATCAACTGAAGCCATAACAGTAGAAGAGGATCCTACATCCCCAACAGAAGGAGTAATTTTTATATCATCAACTAGAGAACAAAGTTTAGGACAAGGACTAGAAATCCCTAGTGAAGAGGAAGAAGAAGGAACCTATTCTAATATTCTGTTTATAGAAGAACCAAAGGTGCTAGAAGAGGAACTAGAAAATCCAATTATGGAACCTTACATCAGTTCTGAGGAATCTACAATGGCAGGAGAAGGGGAAGGAGAAGTACATAATGTGAATGGTGAACAACTTAAGATTGGAGGTGGAAGAGGAGGAAATATAGGAGGTGGAAGAGGTGGGGTTAGAGGAGATCCATAACCATTTGGGTTTCCCATCCTCGATGAAGATGCCACAGCTACAATAAAAAATATCTCATCCTCCATCCTTCCTAGTTTTCATGGATTAAGGAATGAGGATCCTAAAACATTTCTCTTTGAATGTGAAGTCTTATGTAGATCCTATGACTACCTACATGATACTCAGAAGTTGAAATTGTTTCCAGCCACTCTTAAGGATACAACATTAAAATGGTTTATGGGCTTAGTAGTACATTCTATAAGAAAATTGGAACAAATGAAAACTACATTCTTAGAGAAATACAAGGATTATTGTATGCCCCATAATATTAAAGATGAAGTATTTAAAATGGTGCAAAAAGAAGATGAAAAACTTGAAGACTTCATTGGAAGATTTTCTTATAATGTTAAAAGGTATAAAATGCATATTCCAGATGAAGAAACTTTGAAAGCTCTCTTAATAAAATCTATTAGAGGTGAGTGGATTGATCTTCTCAATCTGATGGGTAAAAGAGATATTTCTCAGTTATCATTTGGAGATATTTGTGAATTATGCATACACATTTCAAGAAGTAAAGTAAGAACTGGGAAAATTCCAAGAGATTATGTTATGTTTAGGATTAATAAATCTACAACTCGGACAGTAAGTAGAGCTGACATAGGAAATTTTCTTGACAATTTTAAAACAAACATTTTGTGGAGTCATAGTGAGCAAGTAGATACCCTTAAAGTACAAAACAAGAAAAATGCTGGAAATTTTGCATTATCTATGTTTTGTCTGAAATGTAGAAAGAAACATGCCTTAGAGAATGCCCTCCTGAATTAAAAAGTGTAGAAACCTATGTTATATGTGTAGAAAATCATGATACAATGGAATGTCCTTCAATACTAGGTCTTAAATTTGTCTATCAAGAGGAAGTAATACCAAATCAAGAAGAACCCTATGTTTTATTTCTAAGATACCATGGAAAAATCCATAATAAAAAATTACTTAGGGTTTCAACACTCAAGCATATGCACAACCATCACAAAATAATTAGACTACACCCATTGTTGGGTAGTAGAGGCCCCGTGTAACAGTTTTGGGGCTTAAAACCTAGAAGTTAGGGAAATAATATTGTAAATCTCTAAAATGCGTGAAGCACGAAATGTAATAGGTCGAGTCAAGGGATTTTAAGCCTAAAAATAATATAGAATAATAGGAAGTAGGTTGGTCTACTCATGGTCCGCGAACCATGGGAATGTATAGATAGAGCAAGGATCTAAGGGTAGAAGGCATTTTTTTGTTCTAGACTAGATCTGATGCATTATGGGTTGGTGAAAGTAATCAAAAGCATGCATCTGTAAATTCAAATCAAGGGTGTTAGTGGGTAGATAGAGGCTTCGCAACTATGTGCAGAGGCCTGATAGAGTCCATAGCTATGTGCGCTGAGCCCTACAATTGTGTGCGTAGGCAGAAAGAAGGTTGTACTGGAAGAAAATACTAATAAAGATAAGTTGTTTATGAAATCTCACAAATCTATTGTATTCTGGTTATTGATTTGTATATGAGTTTATATCTTTTTATGATTGCACACACTGGGTTTTATTGTTAAATGTTTGCTTAAAGACTGTAATAAGAAGATCAGATCTGTAATAAGTTCATTAATAAGAAATTACTTCCGCGAGGGTGTACTTTCTTATTAATGAACTTATCACATATATGATCTTCTTGTTATAGTCTTTAAGAAAACATTTAACAATAAAACCCAGTGTGCGCGGTTATAGAAAGATATAGACTCATATACAGATGCATAAACCAGAATACAACAGATCCGTGAGATTTCATAAACAACTTATCTTTATTAATATCTTCTTCCAATATAACCTTCTTTCTGCCCTGTGCAAACAACTGCAGGGGTCCATGCACACAGCTATGGACTCTATCAGGCCTCTGTACACATAGTTGCAGAGCCTCTATCTAGCCACTAACACCCTTGACTCGACCTTACAGACACAAACTTCTGATTACTTTCACCAACCCATAACACATTAGATCTAGTCCAGAACAAAAAACTGCCTTCTACCCTTAGAGCCTCGCTCTATTTATACATTCCCATGGTCCACAGACCATGGGTAGACCAACCTACTTCCTATTATTCTACATTATTTTTGGGAAGACAACCCCTTGACTCGACCTATTACATTTTTTGCTCCACGCATTTTGGATATTTACAATATTATTTCCCTAACTTCTAGGCTTTAAGTCCCAAAACTATTACACAGGGCCTCTGCTACCCAACACCCATGCCTTGGAAACCTTGTCCTCAAACTTGGGCACAACGATGGAAAAATCCTTATGGCAAGTATGCTCAATATCCTCAATTTCAACAACCTTATTTTATTTTTCCACCACAATATTTTCCTTATCTTGTTCAACCATCTAAACCTTAAAATTCAAATCCACAACTTTCATTACCATTTCCACAAAGAAAAATCAACTTCCTTCCTAGCCACTTCCATACCCAAATAATAATAAAAGTTCACATCCTGTTTACAATATGGAAGGACATAATTTCCACACTTACATGATAACTCCATTATATCTAAAAAATGTTCAACTTAAATCTGGTAGAGTTTTGGAAAAGAAGTTACCATCTATTGCTATTCAGGAATCTAAAAAGGAAAACTTCTCTGAGGAAGAGACATCTACTCATCAAGAGGAAAATTCTGAAAAACAAATCACCTCTGCACATCCTGATGGTGTTCCAATAAACACAACTCCCATCATAGAACAACTTTTAGTTTCTATTCAAACAACAACTTTTCTTGAAATGCTGAAAATTGATAAAGGGGTAAAAAACACACCGTGTTTCCTAATTATGATATGATAGATGAACTGAAGAATGTTTTCATAAAAATTCCTTTGTTAAAATCTATCAAAGAAATACCAATATTTGCAAAGACAATAAGTGAGTTAAGTATTAGAAAACATGGAAGAAAATAAAAGGATAGAAAAATAATTTAGTTAGTCAAAAAAAATGAAAATATCATGATGGGAAAAACACCAATTTAGAAATATCTTGATCCATGAAGTCCTATAGTGAAAACACACACCAATGGTATTGAAATTCCAAACACATCGAATGATTTAGGAGTAGCCACAAACATCATGAGTAAACAACTGAATCAATTGAAACTTCCTAATCTTCAATATAGGCTTACATTATTCCAATTAGAAGATAGACATGTTATCAAAACTGATGGTGTGCTAGAATATATGATTGTATCCTTAGGTTCTTGGGAATATCCCATTGACTTTATGGTCTTGACACCCAAGAATAATTTAGGAGGACACCCATTGATTCTAGGAAGACCATGGTTAGCTACAGCTGATGCTTTTATAAGTTTTAGATTTGGTGATATGCTCATCTCTAATGGAACTTCAACAAAGAAATTCACACTATATCCTCCTGCAAAAAAAACAATACAGGTAGAAAGTGAAGAAGGGATAGATGATGATATTGATATACGACAAATATTTGATGCTTCACAAATAGATGAAGAAGATCAGATTTTAAATGTAATGGAAAATAATGAATCTTCTTCATATTGTGAATCTAGTCAAAGTTTTCAAGGAAAATCTAATATTGAATATTTATCGTCTCGTCAAATGTCTGTACATTCTATGGAAAAAATTTGATAATTCTATAATAGAATTTTTTCTAGGGAAATATTTAAATATTAATGATAAGATAGAACAATCTCAAAAGGAAGAATTGATAAGGATGTTACAAGAACATTTATCTTCTTATGCATGGGAATACACTGATATGAAAGGAATTGATCCTAACACTTGTATACATCATATCTATATTGAAGAAATAGCCAAACCAATCCGATAACCCCAGAGAAGAATGAATCCAATTAAGGGAAGTTGTTAAAGAGTAATTATAAAAATTGTTAAATGTGAATTTCATTTATCCAATATGAGATAGCCAGTGGGTTTCACCATTGGAAATTGTTCCAAAAAATAATGGAAAATGGAGAGAATTGATTATAGGGAAATGAATAAAGCCACTTTAAAAGATCATTTTCCACTTCCTTTTATAGATCAAGTTTTAGATAAATTGGTAGGAATTTTTTTCTTTCTTTCTTGGATGGTTTTAGTGGATATAACCAGATCTAAGTAGCTCCAGAAGATCAAGATAAAACCACTTTTACCTGTCTATGGGGAATCTATCCTTATCGAGTACTTCCTTTTGGGTTATGTAATACACTTGCAACATTGCAAAAGGAAATTTTAGTCATTTTCTCTTATATAATTCATGATTGTGTAGAAGTTTACATGGATTATTTTACTGTCTAGGGAAATTCTTTTGAAGAAGCTCTTAAAAATTTGGAAAAATTTCTCATTAGATGTAAAGAAGCAAATCCCTGATTAAGCCATGAATTTTTTGCATGATGTTTACTGAGGGAATTGTTTTAGGATACCATATTTCAGGAAATGGAATTAGAGTGGATACATCTAAAGTAAAAGTTATTTCTAAATTATCAGTTCCAACTTGTCAAAGAGATGTTAGAAGTTTTCTTGGTTTTACTGGTTATTATAGAAGATTCATAGAAAACTCTACAAAAATAGCCTCTCCACTTTTCAAATTTCTCACAAAGGATTGTGAATTCAGCTGGAATTTTGACTACCAAAAAGATTTTGAAACATTGAAAGAAAATATCTCTAAAGCACTCATTTTAAGAGGACCTGATTGGAAACTACATTTTCACATTTAAACTAATGCCTAAGATACACCTATAGGAGTTGTATTAGGACAGAAGATTTTAATTCCTTCTGCCATTTACTACACCAATAAAAAATTGGATCTTTCAGAGTTAAATTATAGTGTAACAGAAAATGAGTTTTTAGTTGTTGTACATGTTATCAATAAATTCAGGCATTACATCACTGGTTATGAAACCTTCATACACATAGATCATTTTGCAATTAGATATCTAATGAATAAACCAATTACTAATGGTAGAATTACAAGATGGTTATTGTTATTACAAGAATTCAATATTACTATTTTGGACAGACCTAGAAACCAAAACGTAATTACTGACTTTCTATCTAGAATCCAAAATGGTAATAATGATGTTCCTGTAGATGATAATTCTCTTGATAAATATCTTTTTGCAGTATCTGTTAAATCTCCTTGGTTTGCAGATATTGCTAATTATTTGGCTACAACGAAGTTACCATCATAATTATCTACTCGAGAGAAAAATAAGGTTATTCAAACTAGTGCAACCTATTCACGAATAAATGAAGAATTGTACAAGACATGACTTGACCTAATCATTCGAAGATGCGTTAGAGAAGATGAAGTACCAGAAATAATGAAAGATTTTCATGATGAACCATGTGGAGGACATTTCGCTAATAAAATAACTGCTTATAAAATCCTTATCTTAGGATATTATTTGCCTTGTTTTTTTAAGTATGCGAAGGAATATGTTAAGAGATGTGACAGTTGTCAGAGAATGGAAAACCTGTTCCATTAGATGAAATGAATTTACAACCTTAGGTACTTATTGGACCTTTTGAAAATGGGCTTTGTATTTTGTTGGTCCAATCAATCCATCATTAAGAAAAAAATTATATTCTTGTTTGTACAGATTATGTCACAAAATGGGCAGAAAAAGCACTTTCTTCTGCCATTGAAAATGCCATAGTTTCATTTCCTTTTTAGGATATAATCACTCGTTTTGGTGTTCCAAGGGAAATTGTGACAGATCAAGGCACTCAATTCAAATCCGATATGTTACATAAGATAATGGAGTAATAAAAAATCAAACATAGAAGGTCAACTCCATATCATCCACAAACCAGCGAATAAGTTGAATCTACCAACAAAGTAATTGAAACAATTCCTACCAAAACTGTACATTTGCATAGAAGGGATTGGACATAAAAGCTTCCAAACAATTTATGGGAAAATCATATGACATGAAGAAATACAACTAGACACACTCCTTATGAACTTGTTTATGGAAAACAAGTTATGTTTCCTATTGAGTTTCTGATAAAGACTTTTAAAACAACAACCGAATTGGGTCTTGATTTATCAGAACACCAAAGACAAAGAATGGAGAAATTCATTGAACTTGATGAGATGCGACAAGATGTTATTCAAAGAACCAATAAAGTCTAACAACAAAGATCTAGGTGACATGATAAGTTTATCAAAGAAAGAAAAATTCAGCCTGGTGATTGGGCATTGCTTTTTTATTTGAAATTTAAAGATTTTTAAGGAAAATTTCAAACTCATTGGCCTAGTCCATATGAGATTGAAACTGTCTTTGATAACAGAGTAGTCATAATAAAAAATATTGATGAGGAGAAGGTGACCTTCCTTGTAAATGGTCATAGATTACGAATATATCATAAACGATCAACGAGGGAGGAATTCATAAGAAATATGCAAGACAATCTTGATT
>APFE031716243.1:10008-50040 GCA_000404065.3 Pinus taeda
GTGGTTGAATCAGTATTTCAAAACCAACTAAACTTTTCATTTCATATTTTGATTTCCATAAGCTATTGCCATTCATGAAATCTATAGATGTACACAACTGTGGTAAATGCAAACAAAGTATATCCAATTAACTAACTTTTCATATATTTCATCATATGTTCATCATTAACTAGTCAATCATTTATTAATTAAACAATAACCATGAGAAGTAAGAGAATAATAAACCATCACATATAAGCAACACAACAACACATGAGTACTTTAACGTCGTCTTTATCTTCTTCTTTTATTATTAAGAAAATTTCTTAAAATCTTGTACTGGTACAAAATCTTAATAGCACGCAGGAACCCACCTCCATAAGGCTACAACCTTCTCTCATTATCTAGCACCCACTGAAAGGGAGCTCCAACCGCCTAATCACATTTACCGGCTCTTACTGAAAGGGAGCACCTACCCCTAAACAAGTTTACCAGCTACCACTAGAAGGAAGATTTGACTCCCTCACTGAAGGGTGCAACCCTCAGCACCTCCATGGACCATGTTTCATAATATTTCATACTAGATCCACCTGACTCAAAACATCACAACCTGTAGGCAACCTTTCATCATATTTTCATATTGGACCCACACCCATCGTTAAGCTCAATATCAAACTGAATACTGATTATGAAATACAATCATTGAACCAACTGAATCACGGTACCATCAACAAACCAATCATTGAATCTCAACTAACCAAAACCAATCCATAACAGATACAAGTTATCAAATGATACCAATGCACAACCATTCATCAATATACCAAACCATACATTGTTCACCATCACAAAAACACAGTGTTATTCCTGAAAACCATGATCATACATACATTAGATTGTATACTCTACTTCTCTAAATCATACCTGCATATATACGTGTTTCTGCAGTAGAAGACTTGTGTACATTTCTCAAATCACTGACTACTAAAATATCTGTCAAAATGAATCACTAGGTCACTTACTGAATACTGAATCACAATAGATACATCTATACTCACTTACTGAAAACCCAATCATAATGAAAAACCATCATTGACCAATATACCATGTCTTATTCAACCCAATCAACACTATCAGATTAAGATAGAGACATCATTGATAAACAACATCAAATAAACCAGACATCATCAACTGTAAACATCAATCATCAAATCAAACCCTAGTTTGTATATGCAACTTCCATAAGGAATATTTGCGTATGTATGCGCTTACCATACACAACACCCATGTATAGATATGAACATACTAAAAATGATTTTTAGAATATATACACGACTACCTAGAAGCAGATCCATGTATGTACTTGACTAACCAAAGACAAACTCGCGTACATATCTAAAAAAAAAAATTGTAAACATAATCCTCACACTCCACAACCTTTACTGTTAATACTACAAACTTCTGAATAATTCATTTAGACCACAGCATCATTATAATCATAGACCTATCATTGTTAGTTATGTTAGAGTTGGTCTAGTTATCCCTCCGTCAGAGATCAAAGCTCTTTTTTGCATTTCATGTTTAGGTGTCCCATCAGTTTCGATCAGTTGCATTTCGTTAGACATGCCATAACTCTGACGGAATGGTTTGTGTCACTCATTCCCCTTGTGCTTGGCACTGCTGGTTCAGGTCTATTCATAAAAACAAGTCTTGAAAGATCATTTACAGTCCTGTTTCAAATTTCCAGGTCATGACAATAGTTCTCGGTCATTAGGTCTAGGGTTGAGTCAATTTTGTTTTGCAAAGTCTAAGAAGACCAGCAGGCCAAAGGGATGTCCTTGATAGATGGTTACCTCAATAATTTTTATCATTATATAGATAAATTAGGACTTCTCTTCAAAACTCTGTTTTGAAGATAAGTCGTCATCTCATTTTTGTAATAAATTTTCAAAAATTTCACTTCTTGAAATGTCCAGGTGCAGCCTTGGTCTCCTTTGCCAGATCATATCACAGCGATCCCTGCAAAAAATTGTCAAAGAAAATCATTATTTCAACCAAATTTAAGGACGAAACCAAAAAGGTCAGAAGTCTATTAATCCTGAAAAAGTGTCAACGACAAAACCTTACAAAATGGGTTATGGACCAAGTAAAAATAAAAAGGGAGTCTTTATAAAGATATTTCACTACATTTTCAACTCATTGCACATGCCAAGAGTGAAGAAGATTGTTCCAAAGCGAAATTATGAGTTTGAGAGGAAGTTGGAGCAGTTTCCAGGCGCGCGACGCACTGGACTAGGCGCGCGGCACATCAGGGGTGCGCGACACACTGGGCACAAAGCCACAGTGTAAAAATACACGCGCATGACGCATCAGAGGCACGCGATGTGTTGGGTGAGGCGCGCGGCGCACTGGGTTTTAAGCCCGAAATTTGTTTGGAAAAGCATCAAATCGCCTCCTCTCCGCACAAATTTGTAGGTAGGCTCATATCCATTACTTGTGCTTGACTTTTGAAAGGTTAATGTAATGGGTTCATGATATGTTTGCCTTAGAAATCCAAGTGGAAAGCCCTCCTTTGTCAATGAAAATTATTGTAGGGTTTGAATGCAAAAAATTGCTGTAGGGTTCAAAAACGGAGTGTAACCAAGGTTGTGATTTTGTCCCCATTTCCCTTTGTTTCCCATTCCCAAATTCACCATTATTTTCCCCATTAATTCCCTCATTACTCATACACTATAATCCCTCAAATCCTAGTCCCTCGCCTCTATTAAAAAACACATTATCCCTACCTAACATCCCAAAACCCCAAAATCCAAGATTTTCATTTCCCTTTCCTTCCTTAATTCCCTTGTTTTTATTTCCAAATTCCCTAATGATTTCCCTTTCCTAATATTCCCTTGTGCATTTCTGTCCCCTTGGTCACAACATTTTTAGAGCAAAGAACAATTTACAGTCAATTGTACACACAGTTTATACATCAGCATATATATTCCAGCTATCTTGTTTTCAAAGTCATGTCAGAGACCGAGTCCATCTATGAGCAGGAGTATGACAGTGATTCTACACCGGGGGTAAATGTGCCAAATGTGCCACGGAGGTATCACAAAGGTGGCAAAAGTGGTCAGCATGTCAGGGAGGAGCCTACTTCTTTGGCTCAATTGCAAGCTTGCCCACTTGCAATGGATTGTTTTCGGCGTCAATCATGTTTCCAATACTGTGAGATGATCTCACAAACTCAGCATCATTGGGAACTAGTCCATTTATTTGTTCTACATTTACATGATGGTCATGTAAACCTTGCCGGAGTGAATTTCACCTTGTCACCAGAGACTATTGCTCAGGCCACCGGGACACCAAATTTAGGGGAGGAATGGAGCAAACGCCAGCAGTTAGACAGATTCTACTATGAGCCATACATCAAACCCTGGTATATGAGACACTTGAGCACAGTTTTTCCTTTCAGATTCCTGAGGGATGAGTTTTCACCATTGATGAAACTCATCATTTGATATTTCAGTTGCGAGGGCAGATTCTCGCATCTCTATGCGTACCATGTTCGTTTGTTGATGAATTTCACGAGGGTACGTATGATGAACATTTCGTACTTCATGTGTCGCAACATAGAGAGGATGGTGACTTTAGTACAAAGGAAGAGCCCAGCACATCAGCATAAGAGCATATATCATTACGCGTTGATCAAAATCATAGTGATACATCAGTTGACACAGCAGGGCATTACTTGGGAGGATTTCATCTCCCGTGACTTCTTCTCAGCGCTACAACCGCCTCCCGAGATAGTTCATGATGAGGGAGCGCCTTCACACCAGCCAGACATTCCAGAGACTGGGCATATAAGTGCTCCTCCATATGTGACATACCAGCGAGGCCACAGGGCCTTATTTGCATCTACACGACGAGTACTATTTCCACCCGGGGTGGAAGGGGTCTCGTTAACTCCATCAGCACAACGAGTATTATCTCCACATCATGTGGAAGGGGTCTCGCCTTCTTCTTCAGCACAGGTACAGATCCAGGATAGGGGCAAGAGGCCCATACATGATGAGGGTCCTTCAGGAGGTCGGGGCACGGATTTCATTGATGTTGATGCGAGCTCTCCTAGCTCGGAGCTAAAGGAGATCATCCGGGAGCAAAGGGCTGAGAATGACTCGCTGCAAAAGAAATTGTAGATGGCTAAGTGGGTGATAAACTACTTAGAGTAGCACAACAAACAGCTAGAGGATGAACATACACTTTATGAGCTGCGGCAAATCCGTGAAGATCGAGAATTGGCCCGAAAGAGACCCAGTGATTTGACACCGATTGATCGAGAGTCTATGCTCATCCGCGTGAACACTCATTTGGAGAAATTGTTGGCGAAGGCAAACAGAGACAGACATGCTTCGTCATATGAAAACTCATTATTGGGCTCGTATGCATGTCTGCAAAGCAAAAATGAAGATCCTAAAGAGGCGATTGAACAAAGCACTAAAACGGCGAAAAAAGCCCGATCCATTCCAAATTTTGGCCGAAGCTTTATTGGCGGGGCACAATACATGATAGAGGGTCTTCACTCCGAATTTGAGCAAATTCGGAGAAATTTTGGTCATTTTGAAAATTTTGTCCTAAAAACAGGGTTTTTGGCTCAACGCGTAGCGCGTCGACGCGCGCACTTAAAATTGGGACACTTGCTGGAGGAAAACTTTACATTTTTGGATTTGTCATGATGAATTATACATGCTCAGCTATTGCCAAAGCATTTCATTAAGTTCTGGGCGACCAAAAGGCTCAAAAACACCATGAAAATCACCTTTCTGCCACATTTTGCACCAGCAGGAAGTACTTCCGGGAGAATGACATTTTGAGGGGGCAAATGAGCTCCAAATTGCAAAATTCCACTTGGGCTGGATAGCAGACATCCAGGGCTTTCCAACTAGCTATTGTGAGCTTGATTTGGATGCTGGGAAGTGCCCCAAAAACAGGTTGAAAAGCGCACGGCGCATAGAGCTCAGGGACGCGGCGCATAGGGCTCAGGCGCGCGGCACACAGGGCTTTTTGGCCAAATTTTCATCTTTCAGCTCAGGAAATGCAGCCAATTTGACTAGTTTTGACTTGTGATGTGATTTTTCACTCCTCTTGATGTAATTAATGAAACATAATGTTATTTTGACACTTAGTTACTTGTTCTAGAAGATTCATTCACCAAAAAGTGAAAATTTAATGAATGAATTGGTTTCCTACCTTATAGAGGCAGGTTGTTTTGACTACCTAGATTGTAGTGCTTTGTTTAAAGTTGGTTGAAACAGCTCCTAGGATGATGAGCTCAACCCCTAGAGGCAAGGGAATGGGGTTGGCTTGCCTATATTATGTATTTTCTTAGTCATTTTCAGGGTTGGACTCTTGGGAGAAGCTTGACACTCTATTGTACATATTTTTATCTGCATTTTTGGAAAAGGAAAGCAGGGTTTTGCAGCACTGTTTGGGATTCATGTGGTTTTATGTGTTGATGGTGTGCTTCTTTCAGTATTTGTAAGTTGTGATGTGTATCATTTTCCTTCTCTTATCTTCTGCAATTGAACAAATGAAGTGTTAAGGTAGAATCCATAATTTGTTATGCTCTGCCTTTAAGTTTGTTTGATTTTCCATGTTTTCATCTGTTTATGGAGAATCCTTGAAAGTTTCTTGCTCTCCTTAAATTCTCACCAGTCAGATCTAGCCATTCATTCTCTTTAAAAGCATCAAGACAATCGCCTACCTTTCCCCAAGTAGACCTCTTCAAAAACTGTGTCTCATCCCCACACCCAAATTTGCCTTTCCCTTAGATTCAACAAAACTCCAAAAAATCAATTTCAAACTCCTTATACTTCATACCTAGCTTAAAATAAATTACCAATTTAGTCATCTCGAGCCTCATTGATTACCTTTTTCCAAGATTGACCCGGAGAGAGCCCTCTCCTATCCTCGTAGGGCTAGCTACGAGGCTGAGCGTGGTTTGATGTAGCCTTGATTTTTACCTTATTTCAGCCTAAGGTAGATTTGAGCGCTAACATAGTGGTGACCATACTGGGGAAGAAATCTCAATGGTTTGCTTGTTCATGTGTTTGTTTCAAGAGTCTTAGACGGAGTCTGAAGTCACGCCAGGTAGCTTTCGAAATGCTTTTGCTATGCATAAGCGTAAGTAGATAAACGCTACTTCAATCGATCTCCGGTTAGCTTGTGAGAACTTGATTTGCAAATCACCCCAGTAAACTTGTTCATTCTAGACCTTTGGATAATTGAGTCTAGAAGTCGATAGGCTGAATTACTTATATTCCTTCGATCTTTTGACAAAACACACTGGCTTCCAAAAGACATACAAGAGCTAATCCAGATCCTAATCCGCCCCCTGTTTACAAAAATCCAAACTTGATTCGAAAAATCCTTCGTCAAGAAATCTCTACGAGTCCCATGATTAAATCCCATTCATGTCCTGCAATTTTTGAATATCTTGAAGAACTTGCTTTTGATGAGAAGTTTGAACTGTCATTATTCAAAACCAAGTCTGAAAATGCTCTTGATTCTATAGTTCCAGATCCTGGTTTTACTTCCGCTCTTCAAATCGAAAAGTCTAACAAGTCTATTGAGAATTTCATTTTAAGACAACTCCAAACTACAATTGAGGTTACGAATATCATTGATTTTCTAGAAACTGCATCTGCTACCATTGGATCATCCATTACGACATCCACCTCTAAACATCCTACTGAACCGCCTTTCATTCCTACCATACCTGTGCAACCTATTATTTCTGATCAGAAGTTTGCAATTGATTCGCCCTCATCCAATATTTCCATGCCTAAAATTGCATCTCCTCCACACACACCTCCTCATACACCTCACACCTCAGCTGCACCTACTCCCCCAACATCTCCAAGGCCGACTAAAAATCCACCAAGAACCATGGCTGCCAGATTTGCACCCCTTGCTTTGCCGGCCAATTTGGATCCTATGCCTACTAATTATCAGAGCAAGATTCCTATATTCGATGGCACACCATAGAGTATATCAGCTCAGCAGCATATTATCTGGATGACGGACTTTTTGGACCTGCAAGAAATTGATGTGGAAAATGTTTCAATGAGATTGTTTGCCCAGACATTTGGAGGAGAGATTCGTAAATGGTTCAGAGCTTTACAAGAAATGAGTATCAATACATTACAGGAACTTCAAACCTTGTTTCTAGATTGGTGGGAAATGAAGAAAGATCCGTTGCAAATCACTTCAGAGTATACCAACATCAAATGTAATACTGGTGAGTCCGTTCAGGATTATATTATCAGATTTAATGCAATGTATAATGCAATTCCAGATGACTTAAGACCATCTAAAAAGTCAGCTCTTCTTAAATTCCCGAACGGTTTTGATCTGGAAATGGCTTATTCACTACGATACAGAGATCCGCCTATCTTAGAAGATATGCAAAAGATCGTTGTTAGTGTTGAGGCAAATCTAAATGATAAGAGAGCATGGTTGAAAGCAGAGAAAAGAGTGACTATAAAGGAAGAGTCTACATCATAACTGCCTTGGCTTCGTGAGATGGAAAAAATGTTCAAAAGAATGAACCTTGATAAATCAAAAACATAGATTCATAATCCAAATTACCGTGGCTAGCAACAGCCACAGTTCAGAATTAAGCAGCGTGAACAAAGAGCACAAGAGTCAGCAGCCTAGCAGTAGATTAAGACTCCTCTTTTGGATAATTTTGTGAGTCAAGATTCAGATGATGATGCTGATGTAGTAGGGGACCAAAATCACTTCTTTACTTCCGATGATCTGCCCATTTACATCACTGGAGATGAAGAGTATGGAGAAAGTTCAGCCGCCCAGCAAGATGAAGATTTTATCTTAGCAAATGATGCAGATTTAAATGATTACCAAAGAGGATATTTGAATGCCTTGTCTACTCAACAGTAGCAGTACTCATTGAGAAACTGAGATGTGCCCATAAATCCAATTTAGAAAAGAAAAGAAGCTACAGCACCAAAGACGGATTCACCCATACCACAGAATAAAGGGAAAGAGACAATTGATCCCACAGCTAGTAAAATATCATCAGCAGAAAGGAAAAATCAAGCAAGTATAATCAAGGATAAGAAGGAAGTTTCGGTCAAAGAAGTCGAAAAAGTTTCAGCATTTAGTTTGGAAAATGAAATTTCAAATTTCCAAATTAAAAATATCGATTCCTTTGACAGAAATCATGAAGAACATCAACTGCCATTGTCAAGTCTCTAAAATTCTAGATTTTGATCCGATGTTTGACACGGTAAACGTTGAAGATGATCAGCCAAAATTGATATTTGGGCCTGCATTAGATGGTGAGTCCCCTGACAGTGATGTTCCTCCCTTTTATATCAGTTTGAGATTGCATGAATATGTATTGCACATTGCTATGTTCGATTCGGGTGCTTCGCACAATTTGATGCCAAAGGCGATCATGGAAAAGTTGGGACTATACATTACAAGGATATATCATGATTTGTATTCATTTGATTCCAGCTGTGTGAGATGTATCAGGCTCATCAAAGATTTGGTTGTTAGCTTAGACCAAATTCTAGCGAAGAATGTCTTGATGGATGTGGTTGTGGCGGACATTCCCCCGCGATTTGGGATGCTCGTTTCGAGATCTTGGGGGGGAAATTGAAAGGTACACTACAGTTAGATTTCTCTTATGCAAAACTTCTAGTCTTTGGTCAAATGAGAAAATTATATCGAGAGCAGAAGATGAAATACATGATAACCAGCAAAGAGAATCCAATCAATCATCCTGTAAATTATGTACATACCGATTTAGAGTTGTTTGTGTTGCTTGTTGATAGTTTTAATGATCTAGATAGTCAGTTAGTTCAGGCGGAAGATATACCAGAAATCACTGAGAATTTTAAAGAAGTTCTGCAAAAAGAAAGAAGAGAAAAGTAATATATTCTAGAGCAATCAGCTAAAGAAAATGGGCAACAAACAGAGAAAATAGAGCCAGTACAATTTCAGCATTTAGAGGACGATGAAGATGGTCTTTGGACCATGAATTTTGATGGCGTATTAGGTAGTGATGGAGCTGGAATTTGTGTTTGGATTCGCAGTCCATTTTCCGCTATGGATAAGGTTCCAAGCAAAGTGAGAGTGTGTTCCTACAAGCTAGCATTTGATTGTTCTAATAATGAAGCGAAATATGAAGCTCTAATTGTTGGCCTTAAGATTCTTAGAAAGCAGGAAGCGAAAAAGGTTGCAGTCTATGGTGATTCAGAGTTGGTGATAAAGCAGGTTAAGGGCGAGTTTCAGGCCAAGCGTCCTTGCATGAGAGCTTACCGAAATGAATTCTTAGATATTTTGAAGCTATTTTCTGATCATACCTTGACATGTGTGCCTCGCATACAAAATGGTGTTGCTGATGGACTTGTTAAGGCAGCAAGCAACTTAGAAATTCCAATGAATTCCAGCAACAAGTTTGAGATTCATGTGAAACATCGTCCCACCGTTCCAGACAATCAGCGATGTTGGAAAGTCTTTCAGGATGACAAGGAGATTAATCAGTTTCTGCAGAATAAGGGTAAGTTCAAAGATACCTCCATAGATACAGAACATGATGATGGTAGTGATGATATACAAATAAATCAAATGGAAGTACTGCAACTTAAAGATAACATCATTCCTAAGGGATTGATCCCTTTCGAAGAACTCTTCGACCAAGATGATGTAGCTCGTAAACCAACATTGAGGCCAACTGAAAAGGGTGTTGAAGAGGTAAATATTGGGATAGCTGAGAATCCAAAGATGGTAAAATTATCAAAGTCATTACCACCAAAGGTAAAGGCAGAATATGTGAAATTGTTGTCTTTATTTTCTGATGTTTTTGCATGGGATTACTCAGATTTAAAAACATATGACACAAATATCATTCAGCATACTATTCCCATTAAATCAAATCAGAAGCCTTTTTGTCAAAAGTTGAGGAGAATCAATCCAAAGATGCTACCATCGATTGCAAAAGAGGTAAACATATTGTATAAGTCAGGAATCATTGTGCCTATCTGATTTTTCAGATTGGATATCAAATTTGGTGTCCGTGAGAAAGAAAACAAGTGAGATTCATTTATGTATTCACTTCAGAAATTTGAATAAGGTTTCATTAAAAGACAATTATCCGCTGCCAAAAATGGACCACATATTGCAGCGAGTAGTTGGAGCATCAAGGATGTCACTACTCGATGGCTATTCAGGATATAATCAAATTCTAGTGCATGAAGATGATCATGACAAGACAGCGTTTACTACTCTGTGGGGAATGCTTCATTATGCAAAAATGTCGTTTGGTTTGAAGAATGCAGGAGCCACCTTTCAGCATGCAATGGACATGGCTTTCGCCAACGTAAAAGATGTATTTTTAGTTGTTTACCTTGATGATTTAACTGTGTTTTCAAATTCCAATGAAGAACATTTGTACCATTTGAAAATTGTCTTCCAAAAGTGCAGAAAATATGGCATTTTGCTAAATCCAAAAAAGAGTCATTTTTCCATGGATGAGGGCAAGCTGCTTGGCCACATCATATCGAAAGATGGCATCTGTGTTGACCCTGCACGTGTTGAAGCTATTCAGCAAATTGAACAGCCCCGGAACAAGAAAGAAATACAGTCCTTTAATGGTAAACTAAATTTTCTGCATCGCTTCATTCCAAATCTAGCGGAGCATCTTAGAGAAATCACGAGCATGCTGAAAAAGGACAGTCAGGTAAAATGGACCGAAGAGGCAGTGAAATCATTCAATTTAGTGAAGTTAGCTCTTTCTTCAGCTCCTATTTTAATCAGCCCAGACTATACGCAGGATTTTATTTTGTTCTCATTTGCTTATGAGCACACTTTGGCAGCTGTATTAATGCAGAAAAGGGAAGGAGTTGAAAAGCCCATTGCCTTTTTCAGTCAGATTATAAGAGACGGAGCATTGAAATACAACATTATTGAGAAACAAGCACTTGCGCTTGTAAAAGCCTTGAAAGATTTCTGTGTGTATATATTGCATTCCCACATTCTAGCCTATGTTCCTAACTTAGCAGTTAAAGATATTTTGGTACAGGAAGATCCAGAAGGAAGGTGGG
This sequence comes from Pinus taeda, assembly GCA_000404065.3. NCBI lineage: Eukaryota > Viridiplantae > Streptophyta > Pinopsida > Pinales > Pinaceae > Pinus > Pinus taeda. The sequence continues at coordinate 21,108 of APFE031716243.1, forward strand.
GTAAGTGGATTGCTGCGTTGTTAGAGTATGATTTGGATATTAAACCAACCAAACTAATCAAAGGACAAGGACTTGCGAAGTTAATGGCTGAAACAAATCTGCAGGTTCTAGATATAAACTTGATTGCTGCTATGTCCGATGAAGATGAGGAGAGTTCATCAGTTCAGGTATCTGATATGTTTCTTTCCTCCCCTTGGTATGCTAACATTTTATATGTACTTCATAATTTGTCTTCACCTCCCAGAATTCCTAGAAATAAGAGTAGAACATTGAAATTGAAAGCTGCAAAATTCTACATACTAGATTCTGCATTGTTTTGGAAAGACCCTGGTGGAATGTTATTGAATTGTTTGGTAGAGGAGGAAGCCAAAAGGGTTGTGGAAGACTTTCATAGAGGAGACTGTGGAGGCCATTTATTTTGGAAAACCACAGCGAAAAAGATTCTGAGGGTAGGTTATTATTGGCCTTCACTGTTTTCAGTTGTATATAAGGCTGTTAAGAATTGTCACGAATTCCAAATTTTTGAAGGGAAACAGAAACTACAGCCTTTTCCTCTCAAACCAATTGAAATTAGTGCACCTTTTCAACAGTGGGGATTGGATTTCATCGTCAAAATCCATCCGGCATCATCAGGACAGCATAGATGGATATTGATAGCCACAGACTACTTCACGAAATGGATTGAAGCGATTCCTACTCGACAAGCCACGGATGCGGTAATTATCTCTTTTCTTGAAACCAATATTTTGTCATGTTTTGGGTGTCCATGTAAGTTAATCACAGATAATGCAGCGGCATTCAAGTCAAAAAGGATGGTCGAGTTTTGCTATAAGTACAATATTAGCTTGGGACATTCAACCGCATACCATCCTCAGGGAAATGGATTGGCGGAGTTATCTAATAAATCTTTGGTTAATATCATTAAGAAATTGTTGGAAATTAATAAAAAGGGTTGGCACAAGAAGTTAGTAAATGCACTATGGGCTGATAGGGAGAGTCAGAAAAAGTCTATTGGCATGTCTCCTTTCGAGTTGGTGTACGGGACAGACACGGTTTTTCCTACTTCGCTTGTTGTCCCGGTAGTAAAATTGCTTCAGGAAGCCGATAGTGAGGAAGATCCTATGAAAATAAGGATTAATCAGATGATTAATTTATAGGAGACACGGGAGGAGGTATTTCAAAACAACTTAAAGTTGCAGGAGCGCATCAAAAAGATTTATGATCGGAAGGCAAAAGTGGATACATTTCAGCTAGATGAGGTAGTTTTCAGGTGTGATGCCCGACATGAAGATAAAGGAAAACACAGAAAATTTGAAAACTTATGGAAGGGTCCTTACAAGATTGTAGCGTATCATGGCCAAAATGCTTTGCTTCTCAAAGAAATGAATGATGAGTGTCTTGGAGGGCCGATTAATGGTCGGCTGCTAAAGCGATACCACTTCTGAGTATTTTCTGCTCATTTCATCATCATTGTATATATCGTTTTATTTATGTTTTATTAAATATGTGTACTAACTTCTCATCTTCAGTCTGGGGCCCGCAGTGAAGGCTATAATTCTGAAAATGGAGGTTAGTTGGTTTGAGGTTTGTCAATTCAGTTCAATCAATCCTTTTAGTTTCGAGTCAGTTTTGGTTAAAGTGGTTTTTGGTTTTTAGTTAAATTGTGAAAATTTTGTGTTAGAATAATGACTCCATAGCCCAATGGATGAAGGCACTGTCTAGCTCTTACAAAGATCTGTTGTTCTTGGCATCTCCAAGGAGCTACCATCCCCATTGGAGCCAATGTTAGAGTCGGTCTAGTTATCCCTCCGTCAGAGATCAAAAGCTCTTTTTTGCATTTCATGTTTAGGTGTCCCATCAGTTTCGATCAGTTGCATTTCGTTAGGCATGACATGAATCTGACGGAATGGTTTGTGTCACTCATTCCCCTCATGTTTGGCACTGCTAGTTCAGGTCTGTTCATAAAAATCAAAAGGTCAAATTTCTAGGTCATGACAAGTGTTCTCGGTCATTAGGTCTAGGGTTAAGTCAATATGGTTTTGCGAAGTTTAAGAAAGCCAGCAAGCTAGAGGGAGGACCTCGATAGGTGGTTATCTCAAAGATTTTTATCATTATACGGATAGATTAGGACTTCTCTTCAAAACTCTATTTTGAAGATAAGTCGTCATCTCATTTTTGTAATAAATTTTCAAAAATTTCAGTTCTTGAAATGTCCAGGCGTAGCCTTGGTCTCCTTTCCCATATTCTATCACAGCTATCCTTGCAAAAAATTGTCAAAGAAAATCATTATTTCAACCAAATTTAAGGAAGAAACCAAAAATTCAGAAATCTATTAATCTTGAAAAGTGTCAAAGACAAAACATTACAAAATGGGTTATGGACCAAGAAAAAATCAAAAGGGAGTCTTTATAAAGATATTTCAATACATTTTCAAATCATTGTACATGCCAAGACTGAAGAAGATCATTCCAAGGCAAATTTGTGAATTTGAGTGGAGGTTGGAGCAATTTTAAGGCACGCGACACACTGGGTTAGGCGCACAGTGCTCACAGTTTGGAGCCCGAAACTTGTATGAAAACGCATCAAATCACCTCTTCTTCGAATCAAATCGTCAGTGTTGTAGGGTTTGAATGTAAAAAGTGTTGTAGGGTTTGAAAACAATGTGTAACCAAGGTTGTATTTATTCACTTTTCCCTTTGTTTCTCATTCCCAAATTCACCCATTATTCTTCCCCATTAATTCCCTCATTAATCCTACACTACAATCCCTAAAATCCTAGTCCCTCACCTCTATTAAAAACACATTAATCCTACTTAATATCCCAAAACCCCAATCCAATATTTACATTTCCCCTTCCTTTCCTAATTACATTTTATTTCCAAAGTCCCTAATTCCCTAATGTTTTCCCTTTCCTAATATTCCCTTGTGCATTTGTTTCCCCTTGGTCACAGCATTGTTAGAGCAAAGAACAGTTTGCATTCAATTGTACACACAGTTTTATACATCAGCATATATATTCCAGCTATCTTGTTTTCAAAGTCATGTTAGAGACGGAGTCAGTCTATGGGCGGGAGTATGACAGTGATTCTACACCGGAGGTTAATGTGCCACGGAGGTATCACAAAAGTGGCAAAGGTGGTCAGCATGTGAGGGAAGAGCCTACTTCTTTGGCTCAATTGCAGGCTTGCCCACTTGCAATGGATTGCTTTCAGTGTCAATCATGTTTCCAATACTGTGAGAGGATCTCACAAACCCATCATCATCATGAACTAGTTCGCTTATTTGTTCTACATTTACACGATGGTCATGTAAACCTCGCCGAAGTGGATTTCACCTTGTCACCAGAGACTATTGCTCAGGCCACCGGGATACCAAATGTAGGAGAGGAATGGAGCAAACGCCAGCAGTTAGACAGATTCTACTATGAGCCATACATCAAACCTGGGTATATGAGACACTTGAACACAGTTTTTCCTTTCAGATTCCTGAGGGATGATTTTGCACCGTTGATGAAACTCATCATTCGGTATTTCAGTTGCGAGGGAAGATTCTCGCATCTCTATGCGTACCATGTCCGTTTGTTGATGCATTTCACGAGGGTACGTATGATGAACATTTTGTACTTCATGTGTCGCAACATAGAGAGGATGGTGACTTTAGTACAAAGGAATACCCCAGCACATCAGCATAGAAGCATATATCATTACGCGCTGATCAAAATCATAGTGATACATCAGTTGACACAGTAGGGCATTACTTGGGAGGATTTCATTTCTCGAGACTTCTTCTTAGTGCCATAGCCGCTTCCCGAGATAGTTCATGATGAGGGAGCGTCTTCACACCAGCCAGACATTCCTGAGACTGAGCATATAAGTGCTCCTCCGTATGTGTCATATCAACGAGGCCACATGGCCTTATGTGCATCTACACGACGAGTACTATCTCCACCCCGGGGTGGAAGGGGTCTCGTTGACTCCATCATCACAGCGAGTATTATCTCCACATCATGTGGAAAGGGTCTTGCCTTCTTCTTCAGCACAGGTACAGATCCAGGATAGGGGCAAGAGGCCTATGCATGATGAGGGTCCTTCAGGAGGCCGGGACACGGATTTCACTATCATTGATGTTGATGCGAGCTCTCCTAGCTCGGAGCTAAAAGAGATCATTCGGGAGCAAAGGGCTGAGAATGACGCACTGCAAACGAAATTGCAGATGGCTAAGTGGTTGATAAACTACTTGGAATAGTGCAACAAATAGCTAGAGGATGAACATACACTTTATGAGCTGCACCAAATCCGTGAGGATCGAGAATTGGCCCGAAAGAGACCCGGTGATATGACACCGACTGATCGAGAGTCTATGCTCATCCGTGTGAACACTCATCTGGAGAAATTATTGGCAAAGGAAAACACAGACAAATACATGCATCGTCATATGAAAACTCATTATTGGGCTCGTATGCATGTCTACAAAGCAAAAATGAAGATTCTAAAGAGGCGATTGAGCAAAGCACTAAAATGGCGAAAAATGTTGTTCCACTCCAAATTTTGGCTGAGGCTTCATTGGCGGGGCAGAATACATGATGGAGGGTCTTCTTTCAAAATTTGAGAAAATTCGAAGGAATTTTTGTCATTTTGAAAATTTTGTCCTAAAAACAGGTGTTTTGGCACAACACGTAGCGCGTCGACGCGCGCGCTTACGATTGGGACACTTGCTGGAGGAAAACTTTACATTTTTGGGTTTTTCATGATAAGTTATGCATTCTCGGCTATTGCCAAAGCATTTCATCAAGTTCTGGGTGATCAAAAGGCCCAAAAACACCACGCAAATCACCTTTTGCACCAACAGGAAGTACTTCCGGGAGAATGACATTTTGAGGGGGCAAATGAGCTCCAAATTGAAAACTTCCACTTGGGCTAGATAGTAGACATCCAGGGCTTTCTAACCAGCTATTGTGAGCTTGATTTGGATGTTAGGAAGTGCCCCAAAAGGAGGTTTAAAAGCGCATGGTGCATAGGGCTCAGGCGCGCGACGCATAGGGCTTTTTGGCCAATTTTTCATCTTTCAGCTCAGGAATGCTGCCAGTTTGACCAGTTTTGATTTGTGATGTAATTTTTGACTCCTCTTGATGTAATTGATGAAACATGATGTTATTTTGACACTTATTTACTTGTTCTAGAATATTCATTCACCAAAGAGTAAAAATTTAATGAATGAATTGGTTTCCTACCTTATAGAGGCAAGTTGTTTTGACTGCCTAGATTGTAGTGATTTTTTTAGAGTTGGTTGAAACAACTCCTAGGATGATGAGCTCGAGCCTTAGAGGCAAGGAAATGGGTTGGCTTGCCTATATTATGTATTTTCTAAGTCACTTTCAGGGTTGGACTCTTGGGAAAAGCTTGACACTCTATTGTACATATTTTATCTCCAATTTGGCAAAGGAAAGACCGAGGTTTTGCAGCACTGATTGGGATTCATGTGGCTTTATGTGTTTATGGTGTGCTTATTTCAATATTTGTAAGTTTTTTATGTGTATCATTTACCTTCTCTTATCTTCTACAATTGAACAAATGAAGTGTTAAGGTAGAATCCATAATTTGTTATGCTCTGCCTTTAAGTTTGTTTGATTTTCCATGTTTTCATCTGTTTATGGAGATCTTGAAGTTTCCTTGCTTCCTTAACTTCTCAACAAGTCAGATCTAGCCATTCATTCTCTTTAAAAGCATCAAGACAATCGCCTACCTTGCCCCAAGTAGACCTTTGCAAAAATTGTGTCATCCCCGCACCCAAATTTGCCTTTCCCTTAGATTCAACAAAACTCCAAAAAATCAATTTCAAACTCCTTATACTTCATACCTAGCCTAAAATCAATTACCAATTTGGTCATCTCGAGCCTCATTGATTACCTTTTGTCGAGATTGACCCGGAGATAGCCCTCTCCTGTCCTCGTAGGGCTAGCTACGAGGCTGAGCGTGGTTTAATGTAGCCTTGAGTTTTACCTTATTTCAGCCTAAGGTAGATTTGAGTGCTAACACTTCGTCTAATATTTTTCCTAAAATAATTTGTGCAAAGTTAAATGTCCAACCTCAAAAATCTGCAGTGCGCATAGTTCAGCTAGACCGATCACAAGTTGAAGTAATTGGTGAACTAAATCAAGTTACCATAAGGCTGTCATCAAATCCAAAGGTATGTCAAGTTATTGATATTTTAGTTGTAGACATTCCTAAATTTTATGGTTTAATTCTTAGTAGGGATTGGTCTGAAAAGCTTCATGAATATTTTGCGACTGATTGGTCACACATGTGGCTCCTTTACAATGGTAAACCAAATCAGATAAAGGTTGAGTGAGAAAGACACCAGAAATACATAGTGACGGAATTGGAAGGAAAAAATGAACCTATAACATACAACAACAATATAATTGGCAACTATTATGTTGACTCTTTCTTAGGATATTTTAATGCTCATACTTCACCTTATTTAGAACATTTTGTTTTGTCTCAAGTAGAAAACTTTTCTCAAACAAATAGTTCTAAATGCATTAATTTTGTAGATAGTCTTGTAAATAACTCTTTTTTTGGAAATTATTTTTTTATGGTTCTAAATCTAATGATGGAGCAGGAGCAGGATGTGTATTATTTAGTCCAAAAGGGAATGAAAGTATGTTAACATGTAGATTTGAGTTTGATTGCACAAACAACACTGCAGAATACGAAGCTCTAGTACAAGGACTGTATAAGGCAATTGGACTAGACGTCAAGTATCTACAGGTCTTTGGAGACTCTGAAATTGTTATTAAATAGATACAAAATACTATGCATTGTCTATCAGGTCATTTAAAGCATTATCAATCTTTAGTGCAAGATCTGATTGAACATTTTATAGCATTAAATATTTCATCCATCCCCAGACTCCAAAATGCCAGTGCTTCCCTATTGGCTAATATAGTTTCCAAGCTCATTCCCTCAAAAGACTATAGCCCAGAAAGATTCTCAATCGAATTGATATTTAGGCCATCCATCTCTGATAATGTTACCAACTAGAGAATTTTTAATGATACCCTAATATTGTGAGTTTTCTGACATCAGAAGGATCTTACACTAATCAGATAATTGATGAGGACCAACATGACAAGCAGTTACAATAAGAGAGCACAAATAATGTCATACCAAAATATGTAGTCAAGTTGGAAGATCTATATGATTTGAAAGACAGATTTAAAAGGTCTACAAATTCAAAACTTCAGAGTTCAACTCTGAACTATGAATTACTAAATCTAGGAACGGATAACAAGCCACAGAATATCAACTTAGGTCTTGGCCTAGCCCCAAAAGCCTTTGTTCAACTCCTGAAACAGTATAAAAGTGTCTTTGCCTGGAATTATGATGACCTTAAGACTTATGACACTCCAATCATTCAGCATACTATCCCGATGATAGCTGATGAAAAACTTGGCCAGCAAAAGCTGAGAAATATCCATCCTAATCTAGAAAGTGGGATTAAATCTTAGCTCAATAAATTATTGAAAGCCAAAATTACTTTTCCCGTTCGACATTCTAGATTGGTTTCCAATATGGTCCCAATCAAAAATAAAAATGGAGACATTTGAATTTGTATTGACTTTCAAAATCTTAACAATCTTGCCAAAAGGATAATTTTCCCCTGCCTCCTATGGAACAAATATTGCAGGCAGTAGCTGGATCAGAATTAATGTCCTTTTTAGATGGTTTCTCTGGCTACAACCAAGTATCAGTTCATCCTAACGATCAGCTAAAAACCACATTGAGAACCAAATGGGGTACTTATGCATACCAAAAGATGCCTTTGGGCTCATTGATGCTGGTTCCACATTTCAAAGGACCTTGGATATCGTATTTAAAGGATTAGTAAACAAATCAATGGTGATTTACTTGGATGACATAACAGTATATTCTAAAAAATGTGTTAATCACCTTAGAGACTTAAAGCATATCTTCCAACGTCATCAAAGGTATGGAATTTCACTTAATCCAAAAAAGTATTTTTTTGCATTAATTGAAGGAAAACTTCTTGGATTTGTAGTGTCAAAATCTGGAATCCATATTGACCCAAATAGAATTAAGGAAATTTCCAAAATATCCTTATGACATAATAAGAAAGCAATGCAATCCTTCCTTGGCCAAATTAATTTTGTTAAAATATTTGTTCCAGACTTCTCAAGGATTGTGTCACCATTACAAGCAATGATCAAGAAAAATTCACTCTTTAAGTGGGGCCAAGTAGAGTATGAAGCGTTCAATTTGATTAAGCAAGCGATTGTTAATGCCCCATCCCTAGCAAATCCAAATTTTTCCGATCCTTTCATTTTGTATACATTTTCCTCCGAGAAGTCATATGCTACAATACTCACGCAAGCTAATCAAGACAAGGCAGAAGCCCCAATAGCCTTCTTTAGTTCAAATTTCCAAGGGGCTGAATTAAATTATTTTGATGTTGAGAAACAAGCTTATGCTATTTTCAAAGTGATCAAATATTTTAGACCCTTTCTTCTTAAAACCCATACAAAGATCATAGTGCCATTTCCAGCGGTAAGAAATCTCTTAGTGAAAAAAGACGTGGGTGAAAAGAGAGCAAATTAGGTCATTTCCCTAAAAGAATACGATGTTAAGATCAAGCCAGCAAATATTGTAAAAGGTCAAGGCTTTCGCAAGATGTTGGTTGGAGCATCACTTATTTCTAAAATACCATCTCCAATTCAAGAGGTACAAATGTATGAGGTAAGCCTAAACGATATTGAATCGAGATATGCTGATATCATGTTTTATTTAAAAAATGGATATGCTCCTTCACATCTGAATTATACAAAGAAAAGAGCCCTAAGGTTGAATGCCAAGCAGTATCAACTAATAAACAGCATAATTTTTAGGATGAATTATGATTCTGTTCTTCTACGATGTCTTGAGAAATTTGAAGCTAAAAAGGTGTTGTAGGAACTCCATGATGGACCAGCAGGTGGACATTATGTAGGAGATGCAACAACACATAAACTTTTGTGCGCAGGATACTATTGGCCTACACTATTTAAAGATGCACATAGTTATCTAAGGAAATGTCAAGTTTGTCAAACTGCTACTGGAAGATAGAAAAACCCGCCATTTCCATTGCAACCAGTCAATATCGATCAACCATTTGATCAATGGGGATTGGATATAATAGGTGAGATTGTTCCTCACTCTTCTAAAAAGTATAGGTAAATCCTTACACCTACAGATTATTTTACTAAATGGGTAGAGGCAGTTCCTCTCAAGACAGCCAATGCTGAACATATCATCAATTTCATAGATCAGATCATAATTACCAGGTTTGGTTTACCTTCTGCTTTAATGTTTGACAATGCATCATATTTTTCTTGAAATGCTATGACTAAATTCACACTTAAAAGAGGTTTTAAGCTTAAATATTCTGCCAATTATTACCCACAAGGAAATGGGTTGGCCAAATCAACAAATAAAAACTTGATCAGAATCATTAAGTGAACCATTGATCAGAATCATAAAAAATGGCACAAATCTTTGATGTATGCTCTTTGGGAAGATTGAATAACTCAAAAAGCTTCCATCAACACTTCTCCCTCTAATTTAGTTTATGGGAAAGAAATAGTTCACCCAACTCATCTAGCTATTCCCTTAGTTAAATTTATTGACGAAACACCAACTTCATCCTTACAACTAAGACAACTGCAGATTCTTAAGCTAGAAGAGCAATGAGAACAAGCTAAAATTACACATCCTCATCATCAAGCATTAGTAAAGGCTTCCTTCGATTCAAACATGATATCTAGGAAGGATTTTCAAATTGGAGATTTAGTATTGAAATGGTTTAAGGCTCACGAAGAAAAAGGCAAACATTCTAAATTCTAAGAGATGTGGCTTGGACCATTCTAAATTGTTGGAATTATAGGTCCATCGACTTTCATGTTGCAATATCTAGTAGGGAAAAGAGAATATTTACCTGTTAATGGGAAGATCCTTTAAAAATACTTTCCATAGAAGATGACCTCTTCTATTTCTGTAAATTATTGTTTATAGCTTTATTTTTTATAATAAAACAAGTTGTAAATGTTTACCTTGGGATTTCATGAAAAAGATAAGTTTTTCATTTAAATTTTGTTTTTTCGCTTGTATAAATAGAACTGATTTGGAAAATTAATCATTATTATTGAAAGATACAATCAAATGCTACAAGCCTGAAAATTTTACTAGTTTCAACCTTACGAATTCTGATAAAAACAACCTTTAGTGGGAATTTGTTTTATATCAGTCATGAAAAAGATCGATAAAAATGAAGGTTCTCTGTAGAAAAGCTATCTTCAAAAACTCTATAATTGTCATCCAGAGCTATTCTTAAGGAACCAATGACTTCCTCCCCGCCTAGGAAATTACAAGTTTCACGGAGTAATCCAATGATACACTATAGAATTAAATAATAAGAGGTCTCATCACGAGCCGACTTATCATGATCATAGAGATTATAACCTGCTGACATTGCCAAAACTGTATACCAAAATGGAGCAATGACTCAAGATTGATGCAATCAAAAGACAAAGGGTCTCATCATGAGCCAGCTTGTTCAACAAAGTTATAAATCAAGTGAATGGCACTATCATAATTTGGCTACCAAACCAAGACATTGTTATTTAAGAATTAAAAGAAAACAAAAGCAATAAGTGTGGATATAGATTTATCTTTGAAAATTGTATATTTCTCGAAGTAGGATACAAGATCATTACTGGGTAATAGGTAACCATATCAAGGCTATGAACGCCTGATGGCAGCAGAGGCTCTACCTACAACAAATGAGCATACTAAAAACTGGTCTAAAGAGATGACTTTGTTTTTACCCTTATAAACCAAGTAGTGACTGCTGTAAATAAAATGACTAGCTTTGGGAAGGAAATAATCAGAATTAGCACGGAATAAACAAACTACCATTAATGGTTAAAAGCATGATGCACTTTATATTTCTATAATAAAGTTTTATTTTCCAGAAAACTTTTCTGTTTTGGAAATTTTATAAAATTCAAAAGTTAATCAGAGATAACTGGTTCTTCCTAGTGAATCACCAATTTTTGTGGCCAGTAGCAACCCCCCTTTTTATTTAGAATTTCTTCAAATTACTTATCACCGAATTCATGAAGAGAGCAAGAAGAAGAAAATATCAAGAAAAGAAACTCAAATGTTACAAAATCTATAGTTCTTGATAAGTCTATTAATCTATTCTCAGAACATGTTGCATCTGATTCCTGGACTCTTCCAAAAGTAGGCCCGAAAAATGTTTACAAGAATTTAAGATTACTAGACTCCTAATAACAATATCCTTCATTCTCTAAACATTATAAATCAATCTGAGTTTGACACTGCCAAAAAAGCAGGTTATAATTTTTCCCATTTTGGCCATGTCCAAATAGGTATTCAGCCTCTACATAGGAAAGGTCAAGATGTTGCCTTTTTCTCTTTTGTTTTTGATCGGAGATGGGGAAATTTTCCTAAGGCCCTCGTTGGTGGATCTCAAGGGACCCTTGCCTATGGACCAACCTCATGGCCATGCTTTCCTGACTTCTCCATAGCATTAACAAATCCAAATGCTATAAATTATTTGATGTCAGGATTGCAAACACATGGTTATGATGATTTTGATGATGATAGTAAAAACATAGCCATCTGGTGGTCCTCAGTTGTAAAATTCTACAAAACGACTACTCCTTCTATGATTAAATCCATCTCATCCCAATCTAAATTCACCACTTTGATTACCCATGATTATGGCATGAATCTTATTGCCCCCTAGATGATTCCTCGATCTAAATTAAAACCTCCTTCAGAAGGGGTTACTAAATGGGAATCCATCAGAAAACCTACTCGACCATCTCCTATAAATTCCTCCACAATATTTACCACCAGAGATGGTAATGTCCATACCATCTTTCCAGAGTCACGAAACAAGCGTGGTGGACCTTCTGTTAACATTTCTACATTTGTAAATACTACTCCCACATTCTCAGTTGATCCTACATTTCTAAACATTGTAAGAAAGTTAGTCCTAAGTGAAATTGCTTCCTCCGATAACTCCCTAGCTGTTGTCTATGACCATCCTCACTTCTCTAAAACATTTTGTCAATTCTCTTCACAACCACCAAATCCACATGGCAATATTGAAGAAGATAGAAGGAGGATAAATATGATTACTATTGTACCAGACAAAAGTAAATCTGAAAAAGGATATACTAGGACAAATTTCTTCTGCATTCATGAAGAAATAATTATTTAGTCAACATAGAAAAATAGCCATCAGGGTTTAGGATTCATGGATGGATCAGAAATTCCATCATAAAGAAAACATCCCAAAAATAATTTTCCAAGGCATGTGGAAATTCCTTCAGACAATGAAATTACTGTGTTTCTAAAATTCTACAAACGAATTAGTCCATATGATCCTCACAATCAATGGAAGAAGAAAATGTTTAGCTGGGACATTTTCACTCATAAATCTGAAAATAGATATGTTGAAGAACTCAGGCTGATGCCTAAAGAAGAAAGGAAAATTTTCAACAGACAGAGAAATGAGGAATGGAAAAAATGGATGAAATCAAAAAATCAATGGATTTCCTTTTATGAGTGGTATTATCCTTCCTCTAATCAAATAGAAGAATCCTTAAGAAAACATTTGTTAAACCAGACTAGACAAAAGAGGATTCTAAATGTTGACAATTTTGTAGCAGAAAAGATGGAATCCAATCCTGTTACTATTCCATCCCCTATTGTGACTCCGGAATTTTCTCCAAAAATACAAAGCATGTTAACCAAACCTAACCTGCCCAGATATTTGTAGGCCATAAGGACAAAAAGAGAAAAAATAATAAGAGATATCTGTAGCTGCCTATAGGTAAACATGATTAGATCTAGTTCCCCTGCAAAACATAAATGGGAACTTTTTGACGAACATATCTATGAAACTGACAACGATTTTACACCATGGAAAAATTTTGTTATCAGAAAAATGATGGGAAAATATTCAAACTTTTCCCAATCCAAACAGAGGACTCGGTAAAAGACTCTATCCTTTCCACAAACTGGACTAATCTTGCTCTTTCCAGTTTGGAAAAATATCTGAGAAACCAGCATAAATCCATAGAACAAATGAATAACGTTCTGAAAGACTTAATGAATAGGATTTTGCAAAAGCAAGATTATGATTTGGTTTATTTGAATGATAATGTCAGGACCTTAGCATAAAATAATAAACATATAGCTGAAAGCCTGGATAAGCTCAGAACATCTACAAAAAGAAAGATACTTGATGTAGCTATAGTTCATGGAAAAGAAATTGTTAAAGTGAATTCCAATCTTGATGTTATTGAAAAACAAGTTTTGAATGTTTCCAATTCCATTGACTTATTGAAAAAGAAGCCTTCATCAGATTCTTACAAATCCACTACTTTGTTTAGTGAGCCTTCTTCACAAATGCCATACACTATCTCTAGCTCAGTATCAAGTCTTATAAAACAACCTGTAGAAATCGAGTTTCCCAAACCAAGAACCTCTTATCCTTACAATCTTTTTGCTGCCCCAAGTTATTTTGGACATCTAAAATCAAACCCCATAACTTCCTCACATCCTGGTACATCAACTAGCTCTTCCCTCACATAATGGATTAAGATGAAGAAAGCAAAAGAGGAAAGTGTAAAAGAAGAAGAAACAACAAAAAAGCAGTGGTACAATGAAGAAGAGAAAGAAGATACAGGTTTGTATAAGATAAAGATAGATGATGAAGAAACTTCCTTAGAAAAACTTGAGGAATATGTACAGAACTTTTCTCCTCAAGACAAAGTTTACTTTAACATCCCTGAAGAGAATATGGTCCATGCAACCACATCCAGATCTACATGAAAGTCTACTTGGACTCCTGCCCCAGATAGAAGAGACTTGATGAAATTTGAATATCATAAAGATTGGTCTGCATCCTCCACATATTCGTGGAATATAGATAATTGCACTGAGGCAGAAGTTTTTTCAATCATGCATTCTATGCTTGTTTGTTATGGAACCTATTTGGCTAATAATATTGGACCCATTAATTCTACCAGAATAATTATTGGTGGGTTTGAAGGATCTTTAGACTTGTGGTTAAAACCTGAAACATTGAAAGATCATGCTCTGTTAAATACATGGGAAAATTCACAAGTTCTGAATGCAGATGGAAGTGTGTACATGGACCCTACAACGTCACGCCCTGTAAATATGATTGGTTGTTTACTTTATGGCATCACTGTGAATTTCATTGGGTTTCCACATATCAACAATGATTTAACTGTTATTACTTTGGTTGCTATGAAACTCCATAATATGCAACATTTTGATGAATATTTTAATGAGTTCCTACATAGGTTGCACACTCTATCTCTTGAACTCATTCTTGAACCAAAATGGAAAGAAATATTCATCTCTTCTTTACCATTATGGGTTTCACAAGCAATAGTCACCAAATTTCCTGGAAAGATTGGTGACTACAAATTCAGAGTAATAAGGCAAGAAGTTAAAGCAATAATTGTTGAACTCTGCTCACAAATGAAGATTGCTAGGGCAGCCACAAATCTGAGAAAGCTGCATGGACATCAACAATTATGCAAACAATGGCATCTTTCTGCCCCTAAAAATTCAGAGGGGAGGGACCAAAGTGATTTCAAGAAAAAGAAGCACTCTTCAAAGAATTTTTCTAGCAAAAGAATTATCCATCAGAAAAAACCTAAGGACTACAAGAAGACACAGCTATACTCCAGAAAGAAAGAAGTCAAATGCTACCATTGTAACAAGAGATGGCATATTTCTCCAAACTCTCCAGACTTAAAAAAAGATAGAAAGAAATATAAAACAGAGAAAGGTAAGAAGAAAATCTTATATAGAAATAAATCTGGAAAAGTAAATTATCTGAATTTGCCTGATAGCTATGAACAAATCACTAGTGAAGAAAAATCAGATTATGTAAATAGATTTAACTCTGATTCTAACACTTCTGGTTTTGAGGATGAATACTGCAATGATCCCCATTGTGTGGAATCTTTCAAAGATAATTGTGATTGCAATGATCCATATGTCTGCCAATGTCATTCCCTAAATATGATGAAACAACCAGAGAGAAAAGAACAAACAAGAAATTTGTTTGCACAAATGATGGTAGCCACAGATCCCTAGTTGAAAGAAATGTATAAAGAATTGCTGGTGAATCAGTTAAATTCAAAAACAATAAAGAAGAATAATCCTAACCGAGGATATGTGCCACCAGCTTCTCTTTTTTTAGTAGAAGCTTTGACAAGACAATTTAGGCAAGAAGATTTTGGTGCAGATCTACCACAAACCTTGCGTAGTATCCATAGAGCAATAAAGGAACTGAGAAGGACAGTGAAGGAGAACTGAAGGCTCTGTAATGAAAGTCATCAAGACTGTTAACTCAGAAGAATGAAAGCTGAAAAATGAACAAGGATCCAGTTCAACGCAACCTGTTTTCTCAGCCCAGACATTGTATTATATTTATTATCAGAAACAGAAGAAGATCAAAGTGGCTTAGGATGCAATCAAATTATTGGTGATGTGATGTATTGCATTAAGCTCAAAGTCAGAATTGGTACTAGATTTGAATACTGGAAAGTTCTCATCGATACCGGTTCCAAGCTCAATATTGTAAGTAATTCAGTTGTAGAATCTCATCTCCTAAGACCTACAAGTTGTCGAAAAGTCACAACAGCCAGCAGAGATATCAAAACCACTTCAAAAGTATCAGTTGATATCTTTCTTACAGAATCCATTGGAATCAAATTTGTCTATCCAATTGTCACAGGTATGGATTGCACAATGTACCTAGGAAAACCTTTCTTTCAAAACTTCCAAAAACATGGAGCAATGTTTGATCAACGAACAAGGAGATTCGGCTATTTTCTGGAATTAGAAGGTAGAGAATTGTTTTTTCCTTTCATAAATTCAAGTTCACCTAACAGGATAAAATGGATTGAAAGGTTAGAAAATTTGCTGGCAAAGATGGAAAAGAAGAAAGAAATCCTCAAGATAAATGAAAAAATTGAACAAGGAAAATTTGATAAAGAAATAGTAAATCTCAGGAACAAGTTTTTGGAATGTTGCTCAGAGGATCCTAATGCTTTCTGGCATGTACATAAGCATGAAGTCGAGCTACCATTGAAAAAGGATTTTGACGGGAAGCTCAGAAGATCAAAGGCCATTCCAATGAATCAGGAGCAGTTAACTCTCTGCAAAAAAGAAATCAAAGATCTCTTACAGAAAGGTTTGATCAGGAAAAGTAAGAGTCCAATAGCGTGTTTTGCAGTCTATGTTAACAAGCATGCTGAAGTAGCTAGAGGAAAACCCAGGCTAGTAGTAAATTATAAACCTCTGAATAATTTACTTAACTATGATGCCTATCGTCTTCCAAAACCATCTACCATCTTGGCACAGATCTCTAGATCAAAGATTTTTTCTAAATTTGACTTAAAGTCGGGATTTTGGCAGGTAGGGATCAAGGAATCAGACAAATGGAAGACTGCTTTTTCAATACCAGAAGGTCATTTTGAATGGAACATAATGCCTTTTGGACTGATAAATGCCCCTTCAGCCTTTCAGTGCATCATGGATGAAACTTTTGAAGGTATCGAAGATTTTCTTAAAAAAATACATTGATGATATTTTTATTCATTCAGAAGACATTCCTACTCATATCAAGCATTTGAAGATGTTCCTCCAAAGAGTAAAAGAAAATGGAATAATTCTTTCTAAATCAAAAATGAATTTATTCAGAACAATGATAGACTTTTTTGGATACAATATACAGTTTGACTCTTACTAGATAATCCAGAGGAGTCTAGATTTTATTGATAATCTTCCTGATGAAATTTTAGACAAAACATAGTTGTAGAGGTTTCTAGGAAGCCTTAATTATGTGTCCAAGTTTCTTCAGCATTGTGCCCAAGAAAGGAAACTTTTGAATCAAAGGTTAAAGAAAGAACCTATCCCGTGGAATTAAGAATGCACTAAATCTATTCAAAGGATCAAAGAAAGAATCTGCAGAATTCAGCCTTTTAAGTCCAATACAAGAAAACTGGAAAAAGGTAATCATGACAGACGCCAGTAATATTGGATTGGGGGGTTGTTCTTTGCCAAGGAAATCCAGAGAAAAAGAAAGAACCACTAGAAATCCTCCAATATGCCTCTGGATTATGGTCTAAAACTCAGACAAACTGGGCAAGCCTCAAAAAAGAACTCAGAGCGATATGTTTCGGAATTTAAAAGTTCAAAGACTTTGTGATCTATCAAAGTTTTTAGTAAAAAATAACTGTTAGGCATTAAAGTTCGCCATCCAGAAATGTGATTTTGAAGATGCTACAATGGTAATATTGATGATGAGACTCAGTCAATACAACTTTGAAATTGAATTCATCCCTGGTCATAAGAATTATTTTGTTGACATGCTATCTAGGGAATTCTTGGAGAAGAATTCTATTCATTCTTTATCCTGCATTTCATAAGAAGAGTCAAAGATTATGTTGAAATAGAAACCACTCATGGATGGGTAAAATATAACAATATTAGTAATACCAGTCTATTTTTTTCATGATGATGATTGGTACCCATTAAAAGAAATAAGGTGGAGAGAAGGTATTCCCAAACTCTAGACTTGGGATGATCAAGAACTTGAAATGATCTGGCCATTCAAGAACTTGATTATTTGGTTCATAACGGAAACATTTCTTATGAAATTTATTATGAAGATGATAATAGAATTGGAAATTGCAGACTCACAATTAGACAATTCAACAATCCTTTTAGAAGAACTGATTTTGATCCAAAGAAACAAAAGTCTTTCTTCTTTCAAATGATGAATTTATAAAATATCTCATCTAAATTCTTCTATCATCTACAATTTGACTTTAGCTATGAAGATTGGCCAACAGAAAGAATGAATCAAGAAGATCCTTTTCCTAATTGTTTTGAAGGTTGGTAGAAAATCTACGGTCTCAGTGCTATCCTTACAATGCCCTATCAATTCACCCGATTAAAGATTGATGGATTATCTACACCCGACACACTCCATACTAGATTTTTGTATAAAAGCCTTAAAGATCTTATTGAAATAGAAGATATTGCTTTTCTAAATGTAATAAGAAGATGTGGCCATACTCATTGGTTTGTAGCCCAGAGGATTTGTGCAAGACAACTTGTCTCAAATACTGATGTATCCCAAATGGAATACAATGACTTTCACCAACAATCAGAGCCAGACAATAATCCTTTTGAAGAAGTTAACTTTCTCCTACGACCAGAAGATCATGAAAATAAGATTTGGGAATCTGAAAAGGAAGTGACAGTCCAATTATTTTCCACACATCTCATAGATCATTTCCAACACAGTTATTATACTCATCCACAAGTGTCATTTTTTGTATTGTAAATTCTTTCTAACTGACAATGGTGTTAGATGTTTCTTTCATGGGTTCTTCATAAAAGAATCTCCATTTTGTACACACCTGCACTTAGTACTAGGTATGTTTGTGAATCTCTACGTAGATGTCATTTTTATGTTACCCAAAAGTAATGATTTCTGACATTTTAATTTCTTTATGTCACATAATAACTATAAGGATTTTGATACCCTTGCATAGGACCATAAAATCCTTCCTTTTTCGAACGATTTACTCCATAAAATATTTGATTTCCTTGCATGGATAATCAATCTGAAGGTATCTTTACTTTTGAGTCATGAATTTCATGGGGTTTTCCGTAGAACCATCTATTTAAGGAGGGCAAAGGCCAAGGTATAGGTATTCGAGTCAAGTCTAGAGTAAGGACTTGAGAAGCTTTCATCTCTATGTGCGAGCATAGGGAAGAACCTAAAGTGGCCGGATCTTTTAGGATTGGTGTTAGTGTTGATATTTAGACTGAGTCTACTTTGTGAGCCAGGTAGCCTACAAATTTCACTTGCAATGCAAGGATATTTATCTGTTTAATGCCACAACAGTCTATCTCAGTGGGGATCATGTTCTTCAACGTCTTGTAATTTCTTTGTGGAGATATGAATCTTTTGAGTTTTTTTGTAAATACCAGTTTCTATCAGTAAGTATTAGTAATAAAACTAAATAAAGGGGAAACCTTCTAAAAAAATAAAAAGTAGCACTTACAGTTTCCTTCGAATAAAACACACTATCATAAACTTGGGAAAAACATCCGCAAAACCAAAAATCTTAAAGTTTTATGATAAGTTTCAAATAAAATTGTTCTCCTAATAATAAACATCACATCGCAAAAGGGTAATGGAAGATATCATATAAACAAAACTTTCGGAATTGAGAAAACGAAATTATGCAAGATCGCACGCCTTACAGATTCATCGCACATCGCAAATGACATATGACGCAAGCACCACCTAAGACAAAACATCCTCATCCTACAATATGCAATAAAGCATCTCACAAATTGCATCTTGCAGTCGCATAAGGAAATAAATGATTTTTAGCGAAAAAGATTAGAGATATGGTGATCTGTGATATTGCGAATCAAATCGCAAAATCACCTTATTGCAAATCAAAAGGGCTCATTGTTCAATGAAATATTTCTCATAAGCTGATATCGCGTTATGGGCATTAATGTCAATTTAGTGGTTTATTGATGATCATTTATGAGGAAAGCTTTTAGATCTAATCGAAAGGTTGTTAGACGTAGGGTGATATAGTTGATATGATTTCAAAATTAAGAGCTTTCTCGTCACTTCATCACTTACCATTATTCGTTCCTTACTTGTAAACTTGCAGGAGAAGCAAGCAGAATAATATACAAAGTAGTGTACAGAATGTAATGGGGAAGAAGGGAAAACCTCTGGTTGCTAAGAAAATAGAGATGATGCCCTTATTCACAGACACCACCTGTACTAGAGAAGCCGACATATCCACTTGGGAAGGCATGTACAGTCTGTTGGAAGAAGAAAACCCCAGAGTTATGGAAGTTATAGTTACATCAGACGCACGCGGGTCATCTGAAGCCTCACTTACTAAATTGCATGCTCATTATTGCACCGGATAGCAGCAAGGCCTAAGATACTTCCATATACAGACATGGTCAAGTGGGTATTGGACAACACTGATATAATAGACAGGAAATTCAAGTCTCGGAGCCAGGAGCTTATTGTGTCATTCACCCCACAAGATTTAAGACTTATGTATCATTTACCAGAGCCACAAGCAAGTTACAACAAGCAGTTCATGGAGAAATTTGCCAAGGAAAATGAAGATTTGGCGGAGTGCACCAAGAAATGGTCGGCAAAGGAAGAGCCATTGGAAAAGGACAAACATGGAATCGGAGGAAGGAAAGAAATCAAGCTCGCACAAAATCAATGAAGCCCACAAAGAAATGTTGCTCAATAAGTGGGATGCATAGATTAGAAAGGAAAAGCAGGGAGCAGAAGAAGCAATGACAGCAGCGATTAATGTCATTAACTGTGCCAATGAAAATCTGCATAGATCAAACTTGATATCAAAAACCGCTCTAGGATTTCTCCCAAAGGAACAGCAACTCCAGACAAGCTGGAGATAGAAAGCTAAAGAAAGGCAAAGTCAATCAAGAAGTTAACCAAGTTGAATTGGGACACGTACTGGCAGTACTTGGTTAAACCACACAGTGAATGCATGACTCTAAAATGCCTTACAAATTCTGCAGAAAAGATAGTGCTAGCACTTGCCGATTTTGTTTTCGTAGGACAACTAAAATTAGGGGTCGGCCAACTGACACTCTTGAAGCCGATGCTGAATGCTTGCAATCTCAGAGAACAGATGCATAGTTAAATACAATTTTAGTTTTACTTTTTGATTTATTTTTTCCTTAGATGAGGACAGTCATTTAAACCTCCTCCTATATTTTTCTAATAAACTATTTTTAGTCTTTAGTTAGTAGTATTTTAACCCCTCTCATGCATTTAGAGAGGGGTCCAGAAATTTGTCAAAAACATTTCTTCAGAACATGCACTTCTGCACCCTCTGAGGAGTTTTTGATGAATGAATGGAATGAGATTAATTGATATCTATGTTTAATGTCTACTACTGAAACGCATTTCTGTACTCTTAGTAGATATTGAATTTGGAGAAGATAGATATATATTGCTAAAGCTCGTGAGTAGAACTTGTTATCAATGGTACTTTTATCTCTTAATGATTTCTGCTTATGTGTCAAAGTAATATTTTATGTTCAGTTGTTTATATATGAAAGCTTGAATATTTGAGTTATCATTTGGCACTTTTGTACTGTGTTGATTATTCTCTTTATGCTTAAATGTATGAATAACTTATAATGCGATATGCTCCTCACAATTGTTTCGGCTAATTTCTTATACGAAACAATTCATTTATGATGAATTCATTTTTGTAGCAATTGAATGATCTTTATTACTGATTGCTATTAGAAATTATTTTAGATTCCATAAGTGAAAAGATAATTCCCGGGATAGTTTTAGAATTAGATTTTTCGTTTATTAGAATAAAATTGCATGTTTTAGATTAGATTTAGATTAAAAGCATTCTAGATAGAAATATTTTAGAAAGGAAAACATCAATTCTTATCATCATCACAAACAAATTGGGAAACTGGTCTCATTATCCCCAGTCAGACGCACCATCCCAAATGGAAAAGGAGTTTCTTTCAAGGTCTGGACCAAGTGGGTATCCCCCTTGTTGTAGACCTGACTTTCGGGGCTTCAACAAAGTACCATCCTTCTTTTTCACAAACAATACCAGTGCACTGCATGGTGATACACTTGGCCTAATGTATCCCTTGTCCAACATTTGCTTCAATTATATATTCAACTCAACCAACTCAGATGTGCTCATTGTGTAAGGTTATTTTTTTGATGGCGCTGCCCCTAGCATCAACTCAATAGAAATGTCTACCTCCCTATGAGGTGGAAAATCTATAATTTCCTTAGGGAATACATCATTTAAATATTATAAAAGTGGGTACTTACTCAACATATATGCATCCTCAACTTCCTTACCCTTGTCACTAGAAATGTGCACTACGAATAACACAAACCCTTTCCTATGGTTGCACTTTGCTTGCATAGTTGTTACCACATCCTTACTGATGTGACTTTCTTATTTCCTTGCAAGACTCTTGGTTCTCCATTGTCATCCACACACTCAATTTCTTTGCCATGAAAATATACCTTGGTTCTGTGAAGGTGCAACCAATCCATGCCCAACAACATACTCTATGATCCCAGCAGTAATACGTTCAAATGTGATGCGGTAGGAATACCATTCAAATCAAATGCACAATCTCTTACCCGATGGCGAACTCTCTTCTTTGTACCTATGGCCAACTTAACTAAACAATATTTTGCATGAAATTCCTTACTCAAACCACACTTATCCACCAAGTCAGGACTAACATAGCTATAATTAGATCTAGCGTCAGCCAAAATAGAAATAACTTGATCACAAAGCTTACCATCCATCTCAATGATAGATACCTGATGGTCTACTTGGTTTTTATCCAATGTTGCATAAATATGAGGTATACTCTAGCCAACATCCCTAATAGTTTGTGCATCCTATGCACTATATATCCAAGGCCTACCACTCTGATACTGTGAACAATCCCTCTTGCGATGATCTCCTCCATAAGTCCAACACTGCACAGGCTCCTTATTATGCTCCTCAAATTGATGTTCGTGTCCTCTATCTGATGCATTGAACTTCTTAGATGGCACAACATTCTCTTTATTATCTATACCTTGAGGTCTTTCTCATTTCTTGTCCCATTTCCTTTTTTTCCTTGCATTACCTTTCTAGTTGGCTTAGTCTCCGATTTGTGCTTCGATTGTTCATGGCCATGCCTTAACTTTTGAATGGCCTCCTCCAATGATCTAGGCTCATCGAACTCAATCCTATCTTTGAATGCAATCAGTGAGCCACTAATGAATGTTTGAACCATGCCCTTTTCCTCTACGAGATAAAGCACATACCTCAGTAGCTCGAAGAACCTGCTAGTGTACTCCTCATCCGTCATGGATCCCTACCTTAGCTCATAGAATTCTTTAGCCCTATCATAAAAGTATCTCTCCAATATATAATTCTTCTTAAATAGCCACTCAAACTCACTCCAAGTCAAGTCTTCCTCATGAATACATCTAAAATACTTCATATCTTCCAACCAAATGTATGCTTTACCTTTGAGACTGGATGTAGCTACTTTGGCTTTCATGTTCTCTGAATAATCATGTAACCTGAATAAATTCCTCATGCCAAGAAACCATGCCTCTGCATCTTGTGGTTTCTTCATATCCACATCAAGAGTAGGTGTCTTTTCTTTCTTAAACTCATCCAACAAGTATCCACTATCACTCCTCCTATACGGATGATAATGATGATGATCATTGTGCCTATCTAAATAAGAACTCGAATAATACTTGTGTCTATCCCTTATGTTCTCCAGAGTATCCAAGAATCTACCCTCTCTAACTGTGTCATCTCTATCTGACCTATGACCACCATGCGACCTACTACCATATGCCCCATCAGTTATGTCCTCCTTCTTGATGTTGATTCAACTTGGTCCTTATCGCTGCAAATCTGACAAACTTTGAAGTATCATTGCATTTACCTCTGCTTGTTTCTCATGTTCCTACATGATTCTGTCATCATCTACCTTACAACTCCTTATTTCTTCCTTTAACCTTCATAGTGTATCGCCAAATCAAAATATTTCCCAGTGCCATATTGCTCATTTTATTCATAGGGAGAGTCTTTGTAGCCTACCATCTTGCTAGCCATTTGATATTTATTCCTGCAAGTTATATTGTTGGGTCTCCATTTTGTCTTATTTTAATTTATTTCTCTCATGTTGTCGATTGGCTAAATGATTATTTTCGAAGAGTATTTATTACTTCTTTGTTTTAATGGGATTAAAATAGCATTAATGAGAGATTAATTAAGGTTTGCATGTTGGAGGATTAAAACTAGTTTGATTATACTTTGGGACGTGCCTGTAACATTGCATTTACCTGCCTTCACCACTTTATGGCTTCCTAAACTATGTTGAACTCAAACTTGGTCTTATGCTATGTTCATGAAGGCAATGGTATTTTGTTAACAACATGAAAACTCTTACAGTGATATCATTACGGTTGAATTTGTGCCTATACTCGAACCCTCCAGTTCATGGGGCTCGAATTGTTGCCAATACTTTTGGGCAAGATACACAAACTATGCACTTTGAAATGCCCTCAGCACATGAAAGAGCATGCTACAGATGGCATGACAAGACATGCCCTTGGAATACTTACCGGAGTGGAGAGATGGCCTTGATAATCACCACATGACTGATCTTCTCGCAATGTCTATGAAGGTCCTCACTCAACCAGTGATATGCCTCAAGCTCAGAGTGTTTTGGAGAATTTGGTATCTACGGATAAATACTAATTCCCTAGATAAGTAGTTCTATCTAGAACAACAGTTTAAAGTGTTTTAGACTTTTCCTATAAACAATAGATAAGATGAGAAGATAGAGAGCTTACTTGTAGTTTCTCTTTCCTCTCATCTCCCTTGTATCGATTTCATCTCTCCTTCTTGTACTTAATCCGCTTGAGAAGTACCCTGTAAACACAATAGAAGACAAAAACCGATCAAATAATATGATCTATTGAATATAAGTTAAATGAATCAACTACAATTCACACACATAAGCATTACGAAACAATATAAACATATGGGAAAAATGTTCAAACACTTTATTAGGTAGAGGAAGGAATTACAACCACTGGTGTCTGATTCAAAGCCATTCCTCTAGCTTGGATCCTATCCACATCACATCAAAAGCATTACAAACTTGTAGCATCACAATACTTGCTTCAAATCCAAATCTCATAGCAACGTTATCTCCTTACAATTCAACATAATCTAGCCCCTGATCACTTAGATGAGTGGTCAATCTATAGGAAGATGAAGGAGCTTTTGTCATTAATGGTGGAATTGAATGGCATTCCATACTTAGAATTAGTTCCATGGAGGAAGGAATGAGAGGATAGGATGCACCTTAACTCATTCCTCATCCATTTTCAAGCTCATAGGAGTTGCTAAGTGAGGGAAGCTTCTAGATGACTCCAAAAGATAAGAATATTCCCCAAAACCTATTAGAATTTCAATCATTCTCACCTAGCGCAGGTGAAAGGAAGCCTAAGTGCTCTATAAAGCACCATGGTAGTGGACTTAACTCCTCTACAGTGCACCTTCATAACGGCTTACCTGCGTTGTTCCTTGTAGAGATTCTTTTTGGATGTCTTCAAGTCATGAAACTGTCTAGGAAGGATGTTGAGATTTTCTGTTTTAGTCAAATAGGCAGAAATCTCTGAAGGATGACAACAATAGGGATTCATTTCCTAGATTAGCTCCAGGTTGTTGGGAGGGAGTTAATGCCTCCTATATTTGATGTGAGGGAGTTATGAGGTTGTTAGATTCTCTATTCTATATAATAGGCAACCATTCGGATGGTTTGCTAAGAGTGTGTGAGGATTTCTTGATGTAATCTCCAAATTTGATTAATATATTCCTGATGCCTATGTTTTGGTGGACGTAGCCCAGATTGGTTGGGTGAAACACGTTAAATACTGTATCATGTGCTTGCTTCTGCTATGTGTTTAATTTATTTGCTTACACCTGATCCAACAATTGGTATCAGAGCAAGTTGGAGGTAAGGAACTGACTGGAGGTGCTGCGCTGATCGATGTTGAAGGTGTTGCGGAGCCTGACTGTATATCGTTGTTGCTGTTGGTGCATGGATAGCAGACCTTTGCTGGCAGAGCGCGTTGGATGAGCGCTGGAGGTGGAGCGCTAAGGAAGCTGATGCGTTTGCTGTACGGTTGATTGCTGCATGCCTGCGTGCGTACCAGGTATTTAAATTTCTGGTGCATGGTATTTTAATTGTTGTTTTTATTGCTGTGGAGTGCTTGCTGTGGAAACAAGTTAGTTTGAATTGTTGTGGAAGCATCATTTTACAGTCGATATTGTTGAGACACGTTATGTATGAGGTAATTCCTTACAACAGCAGTTTTGAGTAGTTGAATGGTCGACCAAAACAGTCAAAAGTCTCAGCTGAAAAGGAATAAAAATTGATTTTCCGGTTCATTGTTAACCATTTACCATCTTTATTTAAGGAGTGAAAGCGACGTCTTTGTATTCGTTTTCCTGTGGTTCATCGTTTCGTTAGGGGTTGACCATCTTCTAACAATGTGATCTATTAAACGTTCTCCTTTAATTTCCGTGTGGGATTATTATGAGAAGTTGGGAACAGTGAATCAAAGTTTCATAACCCTTTTCTTCGTTAATTTGCATACGTCATTATCATGAAGAGTGAATCCAAGATTCTGGGTTGTAATTTAATGGAAGGATAATAGCACATGAGGAAAAGGAATTGGATAATGTTGCATTACACAGATTTGGCAAGCATTGCCTTGAAGCTCATACATCAATAATATGTGTGAAATTATATCAATACCATAAGGGTTATGTAATATGGTTTTTTTCACAAATGTATTTTTTTGTGGAGTGAAATTTGCACAAATAACCTGAAAGTGTTTCTTTGTTTTTTAACAAAAAAAAAATAAAGAAAAGTAAAATAGGTGCAAAGGGTAGTTTTTTTTTTTGCAAAGGCATAGGCAGTTTTTTGTGTAAAACAAAGGCATAGGCAATTTTTTAAATTGCTGGTTGGATATTTGGAGATTACTGTGTTTTTTTGTTGATACAAGATGGCCAAAACACAAAGTGCCCGTTTCGAAATTGAGAAATTTAATGGCAAGAATAATTTTGAGATCTGGAAGGTGAAGATGCACGATTTGCTGGTTCAACAAGGTGTGGCGAAAGCACTGTTGGGGAAAAACAAAAGACCTGCTTCCATGACAGAGGATGAACGGGATGAGATGGATGATAGAGCTCTGAGCGGAATTCGGTTATGTCTGGCGGACGATGTTCTGTTCAACATTGTGTCAGAGAAAACCGTCGCAGGCCTGTGGTCGAAGCTTGAGAAGCTCTACATGATGAAATCTTTGACAAATCGAATTCTCCTGAAACGACAGCTTTATGGTTTGTGGATGAAAGAAGGTACCTCAATTGCTGATCACCTGAATGTTTTTAATACCTTGTTGGTGCAATTAAACAATCTAGATGTAAAATTTGATTCAGAGGATAAGGCAATAACTCTATTATGTTCTTTGCCTAAATCCTGGGATCATTTTGTTACTTCCATAAGTTTTAGTACATCAGATATTCTCGAGTTTGACGATGTTGTTGGAGCCTTGTTGGCTGAGGAGACAAGGAAGAGGTCGAATGCAGACACCTTGACATCAGAGATAATGATGGCCAGAGGTCGCTCACGAGAGAGACACTCCGGTGGAAAGCATAGAGACTCTCGTTCGAAGTCCAAAGGAAAGAAGCCCAAGGCAAAGTGCTGGCATTGTGGCAAGGCTGGACATCTGAAAAAGGATTGTTGGAAGCGAAAGCAGGCTAATAAAGAGGGTTGTTCGATAGAAAAGAAGGAAGCCAATACCACAGATACAGGTTCAGTTTCAGGTATGAGTGATGAGGTATTGTCTGTTAATGCTTCAAAACATGATCAACATTGGTTGTTAGATTCTGGGGCATCTAACCACATGTGTATTCATAAAGATTGGTTTAAAACATATAGATCAATTGATGATGGTGTTGTGTACATGGGTAATGATGTAACATGTAATATTGTTGGGATTGGAAGCATACAACTACAAATGTTTGATGGCACAACCAAAATATTCACTGATGTGAGGCATGTACCAGACTTAAGGAAAAATTTGATTTCATTAGGAGCACTTGATTCAAATGGATATAAAACTGTAATTCAAGGTGGAGTTATGAAAATCTATAAAGGTATCTTACTAGTGATGAAGGCTAAGAAAGTAGGAAATCTATTTCAGTTAGAAGGAAGAACAGGGTCAGATCATGTGTCTATGTCTAAACATGACAGTAACTCCATTCACTTATGGCATCAAAGATTGGGGCAGATGAGTGAAAGAGGATTGAAAATTTTGGCTGACCGAAAGTTACTTCCTAATCTAAGATCTGGAAAATTGGATTTCTGTAAACATTGTCTGTTTGGTAAACAAAGTAAACAAAAGTTTAAAACAGGCAAACATACTAGTAAAGGCATACTTGATTATATCCATTCAGATGTTTGGGGACCTGCCCCTACAACGTCATATGGTGGTTCATCTTATTTTGTATCATTCATTGATGACTTTTCTCGGAAAGTTTGGGTCTTCATGTTGAAAAAGAAGTCTGATGTTTTTACAGTTTTCAAGCAGTTTAGAGCATTGGTAGAAAACAACACTCGTAGAAAAATAAAGTGTTTAAGAACTGACAATGGTGGTGAGTTTACTTCCAAGGAGTTTGACAGCTATTGCAAGGATGCAGGGATCGAGAGACATAAGACCACGGTTTATACTCCTCAGGAGAATGGAGTTGCTGAACGCATGAACAGGACTCTTCTAGAGAGAGCAAGGTGTATGCTGAGTAACGCCGGGTTGCAGAAGGAGTTATGGACGGAAGCAGTGGCAACTGCTTGTTATGCAATAAACCAATCTCCATCAACGGCAATAGACTGCAAGGTTCCGCAAGAGGTATGGACAGGACACCCTTGTGACTATTCTAAACTCAGAGTGTTTGGTTGTGATGCATATGCTCTAGTGCCTAAACATCAGCGAACTAAGTTAGATCCAAAGTCTAAAAGGTATATCTTTGTTGGGTATGGTGTTGGAACAAAGGGATATAGATTGTGGGATCCTACTACCCCCAAAATCATCATCAACAGAGATGTAAAGTTTAATG